>CAJNOJ010000321.1:0-84314 GCA_905250025.1 Adineta ricciae | reverse complement strand
CAATTGATCGAATGAAATTTATCCATGTCCATAATATACATGTGCTTTGTAATATGATAAACCAACATTTCTAATGTGATGAGCAACTGATTCGAAGCAATACTCTTCGTTCCTAACTCGTAAACATACTTCATTGATCGGCGAAAGCAAAACAACTGGACTTTTACTTTTGTTTCAATCGGGGATAATTGTTGTTTCTCTAATTTTTACTAAAATACTTCAACATATAATCAAAAATATTCATCAAATTGAAATGAATTTAACAAAACTAATCGATGAAATAGGAGAAATTTCACAAGAAGATGATTTCATATTTAGCGGCGTATCTAAGGCCTGCCACTGCCATACCACCAGTATATTCTGCCAGGTCACCGAAGAAAATTTCTCGTTAGGTGCATTATCCTTTCTTTGAATTATTACAAATGTAGCATAAAAATATATTTCTAATAAAAAGGAATATCTTGAGAATTATTAAAGTAGCCTAATAATTTAGTGGTATCTACTACTATTTGAAAATCAAAACACCACTGTTTAACTCTGTGTGTCGATTAATCAGGTGAAGAAATCAAATCTATTTCACGAATAGTTTTTACAAATTAAAGTTCATGGTTGAGACATGAATTGAGTTTTAAAGGGATCACAGCACAGTAACTATTTCATCTTCTTTTAATTCAAACCAAATTTACGCTTTTTCTTCGTCGTGAAAAATTACCGCCTAAAAAGACATGATTTTATGGAAAGCGATGATTTGTCACTGTACGATGTAACACTCCATCATAAAAATCGCGCGAAACTACGATTTTTTGTGATTAATTAATATAAAAACACGAACAACAATGACATCTTTACTGGGTTCTTTTTGACAACCTTATGCTTATGGTTTAGAATAGGTTCCACAAAACATGGATTTCTTAGATGTCGTACAATGATAGCCCTTTCGAAAAATCATATACCATGGCCCAAACTACTGGGATTTCGACGGCATGAAAATAGACTCGACCTTGTTTGCATGATACAATAGATATAAGCTCAGCTTCCGCTACTATAGTGAAAAGAAACAAAATGTCTGAAAGACTAGATATTGATTTTAAACCATCAGATAAACATGGAGTGATATGGCAGATTTCAAAAAAACTGTAAAGCATTCCCATACCACAAGTCGAATTTGTGCCGTTATTTCATCAGGTAAAAACACTTCCATCAGATTTGTTGATAAAATCTCAGAGACATCATTGAGGTTGAAGGTTCAGAAACATTGATGACCTCATCAGCACGAATGATATGTACGAGATCGAACTATGACGAGCTTTTTCTTTCTCGTAGGAAAATATACTTCATCGAAGAACATTCATATCAATACAGCATGGAGACAAGATGGATCAACAGCCAAATCAATTTGCATATCCACATGGTTTAACATTTGATCAACAAGGAAATTTGTATGTGATTGATTGTGATAATCATCGGTTACAAAAATTTGATGTAAATCTCTGATGAGACGCTTTCGTTCTTCTTTGATTTTTAAATAAATTTCTATTTTTGGTATGTTTTAATAAAAGGTACAAAGGAAAGTGTGCCCTTATACACTCAATTTGGTCGGAATGATCATGAGTTTCAGTTGGTTATATTTATTAAATAGATAAACAAAAATAAAATCACTTCGATAAAAGCGAAAACAAGGAATTTTTTCTCTCAATCAGAATAGATAAACGGACACCGGATGGAATTTATCATATTGATTAATTCAGGTCGTTAGAATCACAGGAACTCTCCTCTCACTGTTCATCTTCTTCTTCTTGAAGGATTTCGACTTTGTGTTGACGCTTTCTTAACTAAAACAAAACGAACGTTCCTAAATGACAAATTCTCACCTTTGAATTTACCTTTTCAAAATGACAATCTGAAAACAAATCATGCAGAAACCGTTGAGCTGCTATTCGCACATTGCTTAATGATAATATGTGACAAACTTCTGAGTACAAACAGATGTTATCGAACATATATGGATCACTTTCTTTCAAACTAAACATTCAGTCGAAATTGAATGTTTTGTCGGGAAACACTTTATCGAATATTTTACCTTAATAATTGCTTTTCAACTTCTTCCGAATGAATACTAACGATAAGACGACTGGATAAAGATTTTATATTGATGAAATCTTTTTGCATTGCTGTTTTTGGATCTTCATGCGACGAACTATTGCACATCATGCAAATAGGTGTTGTGACCGTGGTCGGTGTTGTTATCGATGGAATTGTGGGTGAAAGCGATTGTGCTATGGGAATGGATTGATCATGTGAAGGATTTGTTGGCAATGGAGAGGTGGCTGGTGCGAATTCTTTTTTTTTTCAGAATGAAAAGTTGTGATTTAGAATAGAAAAGTGAGTAAAATACCTCCGGAACCATTCGATGCATTCGTCGCACTGCGTGTCCGAGTTTGGTCAGCGTTTGTATTTGCACGTGAACGCGAACGTACAAGATCAGACCACGTTTCGTAATTTAAATTACAACCATCCGATATCTGAACGGCTTTCCAAGTGTAAACGATCAAACGTGGAGAAGGAAATATTTACCTCAACAACTTGTCGAATATCGACGGGAACAGCAAGACCTCGATAGATGGTATTTCCGTCTTCATCTGCATCATCTAAATCTCGCTGTTCCAACGAATATTTCCTTCGAAAACAAAATCAATTTAATAAATAACTCGAAAATCTTCTTTTACCCATCACTGGTTGTGAATTGATCGATATTTTGATTTCGAACACTATGCGTTTCATACATTTTCTTAAAAAATTTTGATCGATATGTATAAAACGGTGATAGAAGTTCGTTTTTCTTTGCAATAATCGAGATGTAATTCATATTCGAATCTTGTTCGCGATCGTTATTTGCATTTGTTAAATATGTATAGACTGCATGACTTCTTTCTTGAACACGTCTAGCATATTCATAACCAGCCGCATCGAGTTTTAAAAGAAAATTACATCGTAATAAACGTGATCGATAGAGTTCCTCAGTTGCGGATGATTCTGCTCTTCCTTCATTCGTCGCAGTCGGTGCGCGTAGTGCTTGAATAACTTCAGGAATCTTTTGCAACTGTTTGGAACGGCGTAGTGCGTTCGATTGATGTGCTGATTTGGAACGAGGACGAAGACGTTCTAATGGTAAACTATCTGTTGTTGATTGCACAGTTGTAGATGAAGTTTGATTTGTATATGAATTTGCTCCGAAGGATGGTGAACGAGTTGAATCGATTTCCGAAAAAGAACTTGTTCGACCAGGATTCAAACTTGAATCATTTTGGATGGAGAGACTAATTAAATCTTTGGATACACTTGAACGACGAACAGGAACGGTAACTAACAGCGGACCATCACCAGGTGTGAAGCCATCAGGAAATGATACAGTTGCTGTCATCTTCGTTGAGGGAGGCGATCCACTTTCTTCCGAAATCGGAGCTAAAATTAAAAAATAAGTCTTCGATCGAAATCAAATGTTCATTTACTACAACGAATATCCGACTTTTCAGTTGAATTCAGTAGGATAGTTGAAGGCATTGTCAATGAACGTTTTGATTTAACATCGGGGACCATCGAATCTTGGGTTTGAAGATATCGAAATCTGCCGGAAATATCAGCTGTACTTGGCTCATTTATATTATGCTTTGTTAAATTATCAGTTGATGTTATCTTCGGTTGTTGGACGAACGTTTTAGACATCGATGATATTGTTCCAGTTTTCGTTAAACGTCGTTCGGCACATTGATAACTATCAGTATTGGCAACAGATGATGGAATTGAATGAGCACGGACACGATAGGTTTCCCAACCGAAATCTTTCAATGACATTGCACCGTCGGGGGTTTGAGCGATTAAACTTAATCCATAGAATGCCGTTCTAATTCGTAAAAGATGTTTAACTTCATTCAATATAAGAGAGAAAAGTAAAATTTTACCCCCGAACAGATAAATTCTGACATTCTTCTGCAAAGCGTAGGAAATCTGCTAATAAATCTTTCTCCATGAACCATGTGTAACCATTTTCAGTACTTGCTGTGTGCGCTAATGCCCATAATGCTTCTTTAATTGCACGTGTTTCTTCTAAATTAATACAATTTGTTGGATGCTGCTTCAATTCCGTCGCGTAATCTTCTAAACGCGATTGTGTACACAATAAACGAAATCCCTCGTTGTGAAGACATAGTTGCCGGTAAATATGTGATGAAACATGGATGTTAATTCGTTTCCGTTTCACTTTTCCTCCGGCCGTCGGAGTTTTCCGTCGTTCGAAATAATCATCGGTCAGCAAAGCGCCACCGGAGTACGCACCGAATAATCTTGTTTCCATGTAAACCATGTAGTCACTGTTAAAGACTTGATCCCAGTAATAAAGTTCTTCACGAACCCTTGCTAAGTGTTTGTCATTCGATGGAATCTGTTGAAACGGAATCGAAGAGAAACGCGCCGAAAGTAAATGATAAATCTTATTTAAATAGGCACTTTTGTTACTCAACGATTCCAATGCATCCCATTGTTTATGACACAAGTAGACCAATCTCTATTGAATAGTTCTTTGTTTTTTGTTTCATGAAGAAAATCAATTACTTTATCTTCGAGAGCTTCGTCAAGAACCGACACTGTTTCCAGAACGACACTCTGATCTGTATCGTTTAATTGTGAAGTTAGAAGGTTCAAACCCCATTGACCAAATGCCACTGGATTGCAACGTAGAATCACACGAAGAAGACTGGTGCTATACAAACGAAGCGCCTGAAATGAATTTCCGTTACGATGGAGTTCTCATTCGATTTTGTAACTTACTGTACATGATGATCGAAGTGCTTGAGAAAGATAATGACGACATGGTCCTTCGTAGTAATAATTGAACGATGACAAAGCGACGATCGCCGATGTGGCAAAATCATCGTCCATTTTTAACATATCCAGTAGACTTGAAAGAAAAGTAATGAAGGAACGCGAGAAATGAATTTCAATTTACCGAAGGAATATTTCTGCTTCAGCTAGAACTTCAGTTCCGAACGATGTCTTACTTAACCGTCCGAGGAATAAGTAGTAATAAACTGCATTCCTCGATAACAAATCATGGTCCATAATCAGCGCTTGACCAATGCCTTCTCTCATTGCAAGAATTGACTGTGAACAAAGAGAAAGATGTTTCAGATACCGATCCAACGAAATGTTTTACTTGTTTTAGTGCATTACTGATGCTCATCAGCAATGCTCGAGCAATGTTACTTGCGATGTACTTAATATGATTCGAGGATATTCGTGATGGGTAGAGTAAAAGATCAGAAAAGGCGATTAAGCACCGACAAGTGACATCTGATAAGGGATCAATTAACTGAATATTTCGAAAACCACCTTTTTGTTCCGGTTTGAAAAAATCGTATAACTTATCCAAGAATCTAACAGAAAAAAAATCAACATTTTCGAATCGAAACAAAACGACAATCTACCTTTCATAGAGATCACCTTGGATTTGATTGGAAATTTTCGGAAAATCCTAAGAAAAATCGTCAAATCGCTCATATTCAATTCCATATCTAACCTTCAACAAAGCTAGAATCAGATCCCAATTCCATTTCTTATAATCATCTCTCTGCAACGTATTCGTATCACCAATTAGATTATCAATTCGTTCCGCAGCTAACTAAAATACCAAAAGGATTCGTTTGTTCAGTCAATCTCGGTCAACTTACAGGATCATCTGGAACTCCACCCGACTTCTTTCGTGTCGATTCGATAACGACATTCTGCGGTAGAGTAAAATAATCATTGAAATGTTGAGAATGATAAATCAACTGTGCTAATTGAAATGAATGTGTATAACCTGTTCGTTTATTAAATTCAAAGAATGTATTGATATGAAGCATGGCTTCCTTAGCAAAACTAAATCGAGAAGAAAATACAGAATTTCCTTCGGATATGAACATATATCATACCTTCGTTTAAGACTATTATCATCCGCTATCGCAATGTCCATCAGAAGAGGTAAAAGAAGAAAACTCTGCTCTTCAGGAAGATGCTCATTACACTAAACGATTCGTGTCGATGCTTTACGAAACAATCAATTCGATCTTACCAGCCAAATGAAATTTGCGAGAAGAAGTGTAGCACGAATGGATAAGATTGTATTATCGCATGACGCAACCTCTGTAATAGCCTAGAGAAAATCAAATGAAGTCTGAAGGAACGAGAACTAGAAGTATACTTCAAGAAAACCAGCATCAATGAATGTCAGAAGCATCAAAGCCATATGACTATCGAGTAGGTTCGGTCTAGAAAATCAAGTAGATGGAATATTTATTAACGAAAAATGCTAATCGACCTTGTGGATGATATTCGAGGTATTTTTGCTGCTCCTTCGCTCGCAACATAAGTATAACCTTCTTCTACTGTCGTTAAATTCCAAACTGGATCTAATACAAAAGCAAAACATCCTATTCGATCTTTTATTCAATTAAAAACCTACATATAGATTGGAGTGCAGCTACGTAACTATCACATGGTGCTGGAGTATCAAGATTGAGTAGATCATACAGGAGATCGAGTAGTGCCATCTAAATCCTACATATTAAAGATTATTTTTTACGAAAAATCTTGGAGCATACCTTCATTGGTTCGGATTGAGCAATGAGCGAATTGACTAATAAACGAACTGACGAATTTTTCGATTGACAGAATGCTGTAAAACCAATCCAACTGTGCAGAATTGTCACCAAAGCGGTTGTACATGATTTCAAAGTTTTCAATTTTCCTGCATCTTTTACTGTTAAATTCTGGTATCTATAATTAGTTAATGAAAAATAAAACCACGAATTTTAATCGATTCTCTTACGCTGCTGGTGTCATTCCACGACGATCCGTACTTTTCACGTTTCCCTTTTCACATAATGGAAATACCGCAACCAATTGCTGAAATCGAACCAAAATATAACAAAGATAACTCGAATTGCTTTACTCATTACCGAAAACATATTTCTAACAAATTCATGTCGTTGTCTCATTCCTTCATCCACGAAAATCAATGCTGGTCCGTTGGGATCAGTTGCATCGACAATTGTTGGTTCGCTGTTGTCATTAATTGTAAAACGTTCTATGGAATGTAACAAAGCGTAAATGACACTTTCGATTAATTCGTCCTGTTCGAAATCGACGATGAATTTCAACATGGTATTGATTACGTGACATTCTTGTAAAATATGAGGATTGTGAAGAGCTTAAACAAAAGACAATTGGTGATGATGATGAGGAGGAGGAGGAGGAGGAAATGAAATGTACTGTACCAATTTCGCATAGCAATTCTAAGGAAGTTTTGATCATTTGATCCGACTGCTTGGTTGTTGTTGTTGTGGTACTGGATAGAACAATTGAATCGAGAATATAAATAAATGAATGTGGGATTTGTTTCGGATACAAATGAAGAAAACGACGAATAAATTTGTAAGATTCGAATCGTTCACGAGCATTTCCATGATCGATTGCCAATGAACTGATCATAAAAAGTAAATAAAAGCTCAAGAACTTATCGTGTTCGTGTCAACTTACCGACAAATCAAATAATCTAAACGATATTGAAGAAATTTCTCAAGAATCATTTCTCGATGAATCGAATAACGAAGTGCACGAATCGACGCAGCTCGAACACGTTCCACATCACTCAAAAGAAGAAGTTGTAATCTAAATGACGAAATTTTCAAGTTTTATCTCAATAGAAACTTCTCTCCTTACCCAAAAATGATCGCTCCGTCTTCACTGCTCGATTTCGCTTGTACGGCAACATAATATGTCATTTCATTAAGTAAGGCACTAAGAGGTTTCTTTGGTACATCGTAAGGTGAAGAGTAAATCGATGCAGCAGCAATCTGATTGCACAAATGAGAAAATGTTAATGACATTTTCAATTCATTCGAAGAAACGTTATTTAATCATAACGAGATTTTCTTATCAATCTAAAAAATAAAGCAACAAACATACGGAAAAGTATTTTGATGAATTTATGCGAAATTGGAACATAAAATGTTATCAACGATAGACAAAGAAATACTATTGAATGATATCTCAAGTAGATTCTAACCAATGAAATTTGCGGAGTGAAATAAATGAAGAATAATATTCAACATGTCGACGGTAAATATTATCTCACGAAGAGAACGCTTATTATCAACAAGAAAGAAAACTTTTTCTAATGATTACAGTTATTTACGTACCATATGTTTCACATGAAATTGATCTAATCACGCACCTCTGCTACATCTCAATGTCAGAGGTAAGAGATGACAAGACTTGACTTCGTTGAAAAGAAATTATTTCACTCAGTATGACGCTGCTTTGTTTTTGTTTTTGTTTATGTAGAAAATCAAATAATAACAAAACAGAGAGATGATTGTTTAATAAATCTATTAGGAAACACTCGAAGATGCTCGAAGAGCTGCTTCAGCACAGTCAACTTCGATTTGAAATTCAGCTTTTTCTTTATCATCCTGAGCAGATTCTAATCGTCGTCGAGCATCAACTAGTGCATCTTGACATGCCTAAAAACAAAACAATCGAATAATTCTCATCTTCGAAGATGAATAGTCTTCAAATACTTTCATATCGAGATTTTCAATCGTTGTCGCTTCTTCTGCTAACAATTGAACACCCGAATCAGGATGAACGGCTATTGATCCACTGCTTACTGAAAATATTCACATATCATTATGACACTTTCATTGATTTGATCAACATACCAAAAAATCTTTTCGTATTTCCATCAGATTCAAATATCGTTACGACACCAGGTTTCAATACACCAAGAAGAGGAGCAGACTGAGCTGAAATTGAAATTCAGTTTACAGATACTTCTTTTTCTGCTATGATTTCGAAGATACCAGGAATGACGATATTTCCACTTAGTGTTGGAACGTCAACTTGTCGAACGTTCTTTGACTGATTATAGAAAACCTTATTGAATTAAAATCAAGTAAATATTAAGTTTTTCTTTGGAAATTACTTCTGCCGGTGACGCGAATGTAAAACTCATATCAGCTACTGTTGAAGTCGTTACAGAAGCTTGTGTTTCAATAGACATAATTCTGAAAAGATAATCACAAATTACAAATCAACTTTGGTTCGATCTATCGTGATCGGGAAGTAAATCGTCATATTTCACATCTTATTCAAAAGTTAAAATATATTCATAATGGCTTCGATCGAATGAAAATTGAAGATCGCGAGGGCGCTAGATGTCAACTACGTAATAGTATAAATAGATGCTTATAGTGTGAATAGTATGAGGCCTACACAATATTTCATTGGAGGCTGTGAGGGTGTGGTATAAATATGTCTGTTTAAAATCTATAAGAGTTCAGTCACAAAATCGACAGAGCTCTGTTTATTGGCGTGGATCTCATTTATATCCTGACTTCTTTTTATACTATGATAAGATGTGTGATGGAGTATTTCGTATTATTTATGATTATCTTGACGGCCTTTTTCTAGGTGAAGTCGACTGACATTAGATCATAGAATGTTCTTTTTCGTATATAAATACGAAGTATGATTTGGAACGGAATATTTCTTCACAGATGGATTTTTATTGAATTGAAAGAAAAAAATCTTGTCTCTTAGTTATTCAACTGAAATTGTTCGGATAAAATTGGATCGTTTCGAATCTTATCAATTCGATTTCGGATTCGATTTGTGTAACTGAATCATGAATTTCTTGAATCGTTCGTTTTTCGGTTAAGGAAGGAATATTTGAATAAACAGAAAGCAAAAGCATTATTTTGACAGAAGAAATGGATGGGAAAAGTTTGGACTAATGTACTATAGTAAATGTGTATCTAATTCGAAGTAGATCGTTATTGATACTCTTATGTTGTAAAAGAACGTGTTCAACAAAGATCGATCAGAAATCAATCAATCGGTAAATTAGCGTGCTCTATTGATTGTACATTCTAAATGGTGTATACAACGATCATTGGTGATAAAATTGTTAGCAGACAAAGACAGAAATACAATACAATAACAATTACATGGGTAATATTACAAGACCGAAGTTGAGCCGAACGCCGAAGGAGGTCGGATCGGTTGATTGAACTACATGATTACCCCAAGTAGATAAATAAAATTATATTCTTCTCTTGCCATTTAATTAAAAACTGTGTCTAAAATGTGGTCGTTTTGGAAATTTAATGTATTTCTCGAGTTTCTCGAACTTTTGTGATATATATTGAAACATTTTAGATAAAATAACCTTGCTTATTGAATTTATTCGTGATCGCGTATGTGGAGTGAATCGTTGAACGCTGATTATCAAAATCAAATCAACAAGAAGTACATAGCAGGTGCAATGAACTCTTTTTGTTCTTCTATCAATCGTTTGATCGTTGATGAGAATAAAGTTGGTGATACTTTCATTTTGGTGTTCAAGGATGAAATTGGTATACGAAAACTCGCTCATCATGCTATACTTATTGATGTAGCCGGTGCAAGTGATGAAATTTATCTTAAGGGCATTCTATTACATTTGACATCTGATCAAGCAACTCGTAAAAGTAAATTTCGATATGGTGACAAACGAAGAGCACGAACTGACTTCTATGAAGTTGACTATATTGGTTAACCCAGGTCATTGTGGCCCGATTGGTTCCGACCGGTTAAGTTCGTTTTTCCGACGACTTCCTTGCCGCTGGAAGTTGTTAGCGATAACAGATAGTACATTGTTATCGCCATCTTTTTTTCTTTCTCTTCTTGTTGAGATCTATATGTCCTATGTGCGGTTCGATGCCATGATATATAGATCTCCTTTTTCTCTCTCTGGTTTTCTCTCTATGCCGCCTGTCTGACCTCTCTTTGAACTTGTAAGATCAGACAGGGCCAGTTGTCTTTGAACTGTGATCGACATCGGTCGTTTTCTTTTTTTTCTTTCTCTCGTCGTTTATCAATAAACGTTATTACGAAGACCTCGATCACGTCACTCATTCCTCGAACTCCGAAGTAGGACAACCACATACTAACGGAACCGATACAGATCATCAGCTCTTTCCGTTACCTTCCGTTCCGCCTATTAACGTCTAGTGGGCAGGAGTCTTTGGATTGTAAGGATTAGCTAACAGAAGTTCAAACGAAGTTTCCAGTCACTTTTTGCAAACTTCCCAACGGAATCCGATCGAAACCTGCTGAATTCGGCTGGAATTATACCTAAACGGACTCAGGTATAATTGGATCCAGTCACCGGAATGATCGACCTAGAAAGTTGTGCCAAGTGGAAATATAAATATAACAAAACCAATAGAATGGGCTTGGTCTTTGATTTTGCGGGTAAGTCAATGAATTGCGAACGTAGTGAGTGATTTGTACAATAAATATTTATTAAAGGGAAATAATCTTTTTGATGAACTTACACATAATGGAACGAATAAGAAATGGTCATCGTCAGTCAACTGTCAAACGTTCTGCAAAACCTTTCTTCGTCATTTTGGTTTTCGATGGCCTGGTGATTAGTGGCGGAGCCAGGATTTTATGGTGTGCTGGATCTTCGTTTCAGAGCATGGGTCCCACTTAAAACTCATGGATGATAATATTGGTGGCAAACTATGAGTTTCTATCGAGTAATTTTTGCAATCGAAGTTTGCCAAAAAAANCTCGTATCCAATTGCCAGTCTTTCATAAAAGCAAAAGTTATTCCATATACAACAATCTAGGACTGAGTGACTTGTGTTCTAATCAAGTCATTTATTCACTTAAATCAAATAGGAAATAGAAGAACATATGAGAGCAGAAAATCATGAAATTTACATAAAAACAATGATATTTTACGTCAAGTCACAAACACTATTCGGTATCTGACGAAAAAAGAAATCGCGCACGTGGCCGTTTTCGAATACGACGATTACCCAATCGAACCAAACGAAGTAATCTTTGTCGAGTGCGTCTTCCTAGAGTCGGATTTTGTGGCACTTGTCTAATCGAAGGTTGAGGTAATGACACGTCAGCATGTTGCTGCTGTTCTATTGGTATTTCTAATGGATAGTCAGGCAATTGCTGCTGTTCTTCAATTGCCGATGACGATTGTTGTGGTGCTTGATGTCCAGGTATTGACGATTGTTGCAGTTGTCGTAGCTGCTGTTGAAGTATCTCTATTCGTTGTTCCAATTGTTGTCTCTCTTGTTGAGACTCGTGCTGCTGTTGTTGAAATTGTTGAGACAACTGGAATGCAAAAAAAAAGACAGTGATCGATTCGATGGCATTCAATCACTTACATTCGCTTGCATTGCTTCAGCTAACTCTTGTTCGATTGACTTCGGCTAAAATTCAAACTAAGAGAAATTAAGTCAAATAAAATAGTCAACGAAGATGATCGAATCAAATGCATATCAAATTTATCGAGTGGAATCATTTGAAAACATGCAAAATCAAACCAACGATGAAGAATCTTAATCATGGTTACAATCAACGCTTATACTCGATGGAATTTCTTGCATCCTTCAGAAGGTGAAAACAATTCTACATAGAAGTATTCATCAAATAACAAATCGAAGAAAATATATACAAATTATGAATTACAGATAGATAGCAGATAAATGCAAGCGACAGCAATAAGCGGACATACAAGAAGCAACTAATGCACAAAGGTAGATTAAATGAGGAAAATCGCTCTAGATTTCTACGGATAATCTCACTCTTTGGCTATGCGACTTACGATTATCGATATTTGTTTGTACAGACACATAAGTAAATGTTGAAATGTGCTATTGTATTATTTTATTGAAAGATAAAAGTTCTTTACTGAGTTTGTTCGCACCAGAGCTCCGAATAGCAAGCGTACAAACCAGAATCAGAATGTATGGAACACTTGCAATATTTGAAATACACTCTGTTTTACACTTTGTTGCCAAAAACGGCATGTACACGCTACATTTTGCTCAAAAGATTTACATTTTGTTTTTTCTCGAAAAAATCAATTGTATATCGTTCGTTTTGATATTTTTATCGACGAATGATGAAACAGTCCTGAGAATGGCCTCTTTTGGTCAATTTTAGACATGATTCGATCGTTGTTTTTCATTTTGGTCCATATGTCATGTACTTTCTCGAGAACATTTTTCTACTTGTGTCAGATTGAATATCGTGCACAGATTTTCTGTTTATTTAGTACTATCGATTTGTCCTGCATTAGCAATCAATTGAAACTGAATATATCTTTATTTTTCTAGATAAAATAATTTAATTCAGTCTGTACACTTTGTACACTTTACTTTCGAAAACAGAGTGTATATTTACATTTTGGTATGTTAAACAACGTGTACAAAAACACTTTGTGCTTGATTTCCATTCGGAACCTTGGTTCGCACTTAAAAAAAGGAAAATTCATAACGAAGACTAACTTCATTTAGAATTCAGTAAACGAGATGAGTCTGAAAGAGAAAAATGTCATATTTTATTTCAAGAACAATATTTCAGCTAAAACCACACATCATTTTATGTATTAATCAATCAACTGAAGGAATCTGCAGATATATGTTCATTATTCTTTACTACAGATATAATCAGAGATACCATGAGTATGCATATGAACCTTTATACACAATAAAATAGATGTCACTTTTTTATTTAAACAGAGAAAAGATACATTTCAATTTTTATAACGTACAAAGATTATTTTGAATTTTAAATCAATATATTTTGATATAGTTTGAACTAAAGATGAGTAATTATTGACTAATAGTATATTTTTATTTATAATAAAGAACATCCATGTCTTGTCTTCCTCCTTTCTCACTCATTTATTTACATAAATAGGCAGAACACAACAAAATGATGCTTTACCAGAGAGAATCACCTGTATTCATTTTCAAAATGCTCTTTTAAAATAGAACTTCATTTTCGATTACTTTCAGAGGAATTATTTTTCTTTTATCAATCAATAGATAACAAATTGTGTAAGTTGAAATCGAACTTGTTTTTTCTTTTAATTTCCAAATAAATAAAATCAATAAACCATTTATAGAATAAATGAGTCAAGGTCAAAATCCCTATGGTAATCCATATCCACCAGAAGGTGGTTATCCTGGATATCCAACTCAACAGTTTGGAGGATATGCAGGTCAACCCGGTGGGTATCCAGTGCCACCTCGTATGTTTCTTTTTCAAATTTATCAGGTCTATGTACTCAACTTTCTTTACATGTAGCCAATGCCTACGGTCAAAATACAACAGCGTATCCACCACCTCCACCTGTTTTACCACGTCCAGATGTTCCTAAAGGTTAGTTTGATTTTCTGTCTGATATGTGTAGATAAATTCCCACTCAATGGTCTCGTTTAATAATTATTTTTACGAAGAGAATTTAATCACATAGAAGAACACACGGATATTGAAATATATATGCAACAGGAAGAAGGGAAAGAAAATTTCCTAAAGAGTACGTGTATTGATACTAGCTGCTGTGCCTTAGACATCTGTCAATCATTTTCTCCTCGCTGAAATGCTATTTTTCAGCAAGAAATTCCAATGATTTTTAAACCTTTCATTTAGATGATACTGGTAAGTATCGATAATATGTTCGAGCATACGCACTTTTGTGAAAGACTTTAATCACACGTGAGCCATAATCGTTTTTCTCGAGATTTACATTAAAAAACTGTTTACAAACAGCATATGACTTGGTTTCGTGTAGTAGAAAAACGATTAATATGTCGCTTGCATCATTTCTTAACTCTATCGCTTTGCTAATATAAAATATTGGTTAATCTGAACATTAACTTTGATAATAATTGACTTTCTTTCACTAAATAGATGATGAGCATGGTACTGGTGAATGGGGAAACTTTAATGGTCTTGAAAGCAAAGAAATTCGTCGAGTTTTTATTCGAAAGGTATGTTTAATGATGATCAATGAAATGTTTTCTATTGGATTATGTTCAATAGGTTTATTCGATTCTTTCAATTCAATTGTTGATTACGTTTGGTATCATCGCTTTGTTTCACTTTACGTATGTTTTGTTTAGTCTTTATGAAGAAAGAAAGTGTTTTTTTTTTCACATGAAATTCATTTTAGACCAGCAATTCGAGGATATGTTCGAAGTAGTGAAGGTCAATGGCTCTATTGGACGTCCTATGTCGTATTTCTGGTAACATACATCGCATTAGCTTGCTGTCGTAGTGCTGGACGACGATTTCCAACGAATATGATTTTACTCGGAATATTGGTAAATGAGATTGTAAAAAGAAATTTGAATTCTATGGAATTTCTTTTCATTTTTAGACACTTTCAATGAGCTACATGGTATGAGAAACAAGATGATGAGCTTTCTTTTCACTAAAACGAGAATCTTATTTAGATGGGGATGATTTCGGCGGTCTACACCATTGATTCAGTCTTGATTGCTGTTGGCATTACAGTCTTTGTTTGTTTGGGTGTAACATTATTTTCCTTCCAAACAAAATTCGATTTTACATCATGTATGGGCGTTATCTTCGTTATTTCGTTGGCATTATTGGGCTTTGGAATTGTTTGCATCTTTGTACAATCAGATGTAAGAATTTTGAACCTTTGACTTCTTTCAAAGATTAATTTCGAAAATAATGATAGATCATGTTCAAAGTCTATGCTGGTCTCGGAGCTGTTGCTTTTTCAATCGTAAGTATCTAAACGATTTTCTTAATCAATAAAATTCATTGTCTTTGTTTTCAGTTCTTGGCTGTTGATACTCAACTAATTATGGGAGGTAAACGACACGAAATCAGTGCTGAAGATCACATTTTTGCTGCATTGATGCTTTATATCGATGTTGTTTACATCTTTTTATATATTCTTTCATTACTGGGTAACCGAGAGTGAAAAAAAAACCATCAATGGAATGTTCTCATCTAATCTATATATTTTATTCTGTAACCTCTCATTCAGCTTGACCTATTCGTCTCCTTCTCCTTTTTTTGCGTTGTAAAAAGTCGAAGAAGTTTGATTTGTCTTTGTCTTATATACATACTTAATCATGCGGATGAAAGAAAAAAAAATTCAAGAAAATCATTTATTCGTTTTGTCATTTGCTTGTCGTTCGTTTTTGATGAGAAAATAAAAAAATTCTGATGAAGGGAAAGTTTGTTCGAAATCGAAACAATCTCCATTGATTCTTATTGGCCAGAAAAACAAACCCGAAAAGTAAGTATCTCAGTAGCACGTTTCCTCTTTTGAGTAAAATGAATGAATGTTCGATGTTCACCACGCGATCGCGCAGGAAAAAAAACTAAGTAAGAGAGAAAAAAGAGAACGATGCGTGCAGTGTGTATCAACGAACGGACAAATATTTAGTGCCTCGCAAATAATTAGTGAAGTATTGCTTTTTAGAGGAAGAAAAATAGGAGAACGAGGAAAAAAACGTGCATATGTAATAAACGATCGTTATGTAAAGTAAAATATTGAAAATATGAGACTACGTCGTGGTAAACGTTCGATCAACTTTTTGTGCTTGATTCGTTGGTCTATTGTATTATGTTGTGTTTTCATATCAATTGTAATCCTTCATATTTTGTCAACAGTTATTAGTTATCATTATTTTACTCATACGTTTCAATTTTCCAATGTGTCTTTTTGGAAAGACGATCGAGTAACATCAAAAACTCCGTTATTACCGAACACAGAGATTGAAAAAGTAAATTTAACAAACTCAACGATTGTTATCACAGCTTGCTGTCGGAATGTCCGAAGAAATCTGCCAGGTTTTCAACGGAATATTCAATCAATAACAAAATTATTCGGTAACTATCGAATCTACCTCGGTGAATCCGATTCTGATGATGAAACATTAACATATTTGAATCAATGGAAGAATAACGATTCCGATCATGTTCGAGTCTATACATACGGACAGCAGCGATGGAAGCTCATGTCACGTACGTGAAAATTTCGTCGGATTGAGTTACACTTGTCGCTCTTGACATAAAAATTTCTTTTTTTAGGTACAAATCGTATCGCTTTTTGTCGCAATAATCTTCTAACTGAAGCGCGCAAAGAAATGCCATCATTCGATTATTACTTCGTTGTCGACGTCGATGTTGGTTCATCGAGCTCATTCGAAATCAGAGATTTTCTTTCAAATTTCATCTATCCTTCTTCATCATGGCTAGCAATGACAGCAACACAACGAGCAGAATACTATGACATATGGGCTCTACGAATTTCACCCATACTACCGTTTGATTGTTGGAAAAAAATCAAAGAATTAACATCGTATTTCATCGATCAATCATATTTAATCGATCGTTTAGTGAAAATCCATCAAAAATCCATTCCACGTCACGTACCTTTGATTGAAGTTCAGTCTGCGTTTGGTGGGGCTGCTTTATACAATGGAAAATATTTGAATAAACATTGCTCGTACAATGGAAATGATCAGGAGCGACAATTAACATTCTATTCTCAATGTGAACATGTACCTTTTCACAGTTGTATTCAAAAATACGCAAAACAACAGAAAATCTATATCAATCCAGTATTTCAAATTTGTTAATCTAGTCGATTTTCATCAGATACGATAGATGGCGCTTGAATTGAATGAAAAATTTCAAACATATATACTAAGAAACTTTAATTTACTTCTGTTATTTGAAAATCCATCAAAATTTGTTAAAAATATTTCCAATAAATTCCCATAATTGACATGTTCATTTCTGAATGGCTGGTTTTAAAATGACAAATCATTGCGTTATATTTCTCATTCATCTACATCTCATCTGTTGCACTTCAAAACTGAACTTCATTTTCATATTTCCTTTGAGATTCTAATATGTCTGCTACAAATGATCTTGGACAATGGTATAAGAGTATACCTAAGATGACACGAGCTTGGTTTACTGCTTCCATTGTCGTCTCTTTTGCACCACGACTCGGTTTAGTTCGACCACATAATTTAATCTTATTATTAACTCCGATCATCAAAAATTTCCAAGTATGTTTATCGTAAAGATGAACTTCTCCTATAAAATCTCATTTAGATCTGGCGATTATTAACTGCTGTACTATTTTATCCAGTGGGTTTTAATCTTCTGATAAATTTATTTTTTATCTATCAATATAGCACTCGTCTTGAGACAAGTAGATATGAATCTGAAAAGACAACTCCATTGTGAATGTATATTCTCTTCAGGTACATTCAATGGAAAACCAGCAGACTATGTATTTTGTTTATCATTCCTTTGGTTATGCAATATTATTGTTGGAATCATTCTTACAATGCCTGTAAGTATCTCTTTATAGATTTCCTTTAAATTTTTTAAAACTTTTATTAAAGGTCTTGATGGATGGAATGATCTTGAGTGTAATGTACATTTGGTGTCAATTGAATAAAGAAACCATGATGTCATTTTGGTTCGGTATGCAATTCAAAGCGATGTATATGCCATGGGTGATCATGTTATTTAATTGGATTATGACTGGATCGTATGTATTGAAATAAATTAAGAAATTTTCTTCAAGATGAATAATATTTTAGATTTTTAACACAATTGTGTGGAATTGTTATTGGTCATCTTTACTTTTTTCTCGTATTTAAATATCCACAAGATTTCGGTGGTGCGCGATTACTTCAAACTCCAAGTTTCTTGTACGCCATTTGCAACTTTCTTCCAAGATCTATTCATTATTTCGATTTTAGATATCGATATTTTCCAAATGAACAAACTGGAATCAGTGGATTCGGCTCAGCACCCATTCCACGTCAACAACCAGGTGCGGCTGACGCCAATGCAAATGCCGGTCGACGAATCTTCGGCGGTCAAGGCCACGTACTGGGTGATCGTTAAAAAATCCAATTAGTTTTCATTTTTTCGAAGTACTACACATAATCTAAGACAAATCTTTGTATAAAAACAAGATAAAATACATTCCTTCGATCATCTTAGTTCAAAGTTCATAATATTCTCATTAAGAAAAACAATCAATCCTAGTCGAATTTCTAAATCTGACACTTTTCATTGAATTCAAGATAAGATATCAATGAAAATCTATCTATGATATCGAACGTTGGTTACCACTGTTTTCCATTTGATATCAATCTTTGTTTAGTACATATCTTATTCGTATTGATTTGATATTGATAACTCAAATAAACAAAATCTCATTCGATTTTAAGTAATAATGACGGAATGTGTTGACTTGTTTTCGGCATTTTCTCGATTAACTCAAAGAGAGTTTGATAATCAATCAACTACCTTGACCTTTGTTGGATCTGCTTGTATTTGTTGACAATTAATAGAATTAAAGATGAAAATCAAGAATAACAGATGTTTTCATTGATTGAAAATTGAATTCGGTTCGAGAGAAACAATTTCATTGTTAACGAAACGTATGTTTCCAATAACTTATTGTTCCCTGACATATGGAAACACTTTGCTTTGCCTTCAAATACACAGCAGGAAAATACAAATATATTCTCGTCGATGTCAGTGTCATTTTGTCTATTTCTGTCTCTCCTATTTGTTAAACTCGAAGACATATTAAAGATTAATTCTATTGGTATAATTGAAGGAACGTTAATTCTTCTCTTCTCCCACACTGTCCAGATTAGAGATGATAATAACAACAAAAACAACAACAACAGTAGCATCGAGTTTCTTCGATTATAAACTGTAAAATACGCTGTTTTTCTTTTCTTCATATTACTCAAGTATATCTAGTTGGAAAGAAAAAGAACATCGAGAAATAACACTTCCTTCTATCTTTATCCAACTGGACGAGCGTTTCCGATATTCTTCTTTTTCTTTGTACAGACATAATTACTTTGAAAAGATTTTCTCCGTTTCTTTCCTTTCCTTTCCTTTCCTGTCGATGTCGATATCCTATACATAAGGAAAAAAGAAAGGAAGATCTCTCATCACTATCGTATCAATGTGTTTGTAAGGATAATACATAGGAGAAGAAGGAAGGAGAAAAAGAACAACAATAACAACAACAACAACAGTCAAGCAAGTTTCCTCAATATCAACACTTCTTGTTCTTTCTTCTTCGAGAGAAAAGCAAGAAGACGACGACGAGGAGGAGGAAGGAGAAGAAGAGAGAGCAAGAGGAACTGGTGGTGTTTCTTTTTCATCTATACATATCTCCTGCGTATTTTTTCCTTCTGGTCCATTATTCATTCTTATTTAATCATCAGGAAAACGAGTACAGAACAGCATCGACATTTCTCCCTTGTTTCATCGGAATTACATATAGTCGTTATCCTCATGTAAAACAAATCCAGATGACAACGAACAGTAGTTCAATCACGACTGGTCATGCATATCGATTGCGACCGTTGAATACCAGTGGATCAACAAACAGTTCCACTCTGAGCGGATCATTGACGAATTCGGGAACAACGAATACGAATTCGAATTCGTCATACTATGGCGCATCAACATCTACGACACCGGTTGTTGCTTCGCCGACATGGAGTTATTCATCACCAAGTCAATTAGCACGAAAATATGCAAATATCGCACCAATCTGGTGCCATATCACCAAACCACGACAATTGAAAAAGAAATTTGCTTCGACCTTTCATCAAGCTCAATCGTTAGTCGGTTTCTATAATGAAGATCGTGCACCGAGTGAACGACGCGGTTCGATAAATCAATCTCAAGCATCATCATCATCATCACAATCTCAACAGCAGCAGCAACAAAATTCAAAGTCCAATCAACAGACACCATTAACTCTTCATAATTCACATCATTATGATTCATCAAGTAATTATCGTCCAACATATTCATCGCATTATACTCCACATGATTCCAATGCTGAGTCTTTATCGACAACGAGTACAGCAGCAACGTCTACAGGAAATTCAAAAGCAAAAAAGAAATATACAGGGAGTGCTTTAACAGTACATATTCCATCGCGGTATCAGTCACCACCGTCAACATCTATCGAGGAGAAGTTTTCAACTCCAACTGAACGTAAAGCTCGAATCGATCAATTGAAAGATTTAGTTTTCAATACTCGTGTGAAAGACACAATGATTGGACGGACAGATTCGAAAAATCGCTCGATGACGAACCTACTCAAAGCAAATTCTTTCAAACGTCTGGACCAAATATCAAATTACAAAGATGAGGATCATCAACAACAACAACCATCGAACATACCTCCGACAACTCCAACAAGGAAAGATTCCCATTATTATCATTATCATTTACCAACCGGCCCAATCACGCCAGCACTGACAGAAAATCTCAACAGACCTATTCTACCTGCAACACATTCATCATCATCGACAACAACAGCAACTACACCAACTTATAATTATGATTATTTACGAGCAAAATCCAAAGAACATGTTCGACCTGCATATACCGAATTTACATATCCAACGGATAGTGGAACGACAACGACAACACCAACAGCATTAACTCGATCATATGATGATCATAATTATATAAGTAAACCTTCATCAACCATTGATAAAAACTCTTCATATTCAGCCGTGACTTCTTATCCAACATATCAAACTCCATCATCATCAAAACGACGAATTAAAAAATATCTACTCGCCAAAGGTACAACGAATGCTGGTCTATCACATCAAACAGAACCAATCGTCAGCAATTTCGAAAATATCTCGTTAGCCGATGAAGAAAACTCCAATATAATCATTGCAAATACACATGCATTAACCCCATCATCACCACCACCACCGCCACCACCGACGACATCGAAACCTGTTGTTCCATCACTTCATTCAACACCGCCAATTCCAACATTGAGTCCACCACCATCTCCACCACATGTCTCATCAAGTAATACAAACATCGATTCAGTCGTTTTTTCCACACCTAATGCTCAATTATCACCAAGTCCACCGAATCTGAATAATGTTAATAACCAAAAGAATCCTTCTTCTCTTCTTTTACCATTGACTGCTTCATTAGCAACCCTCAATAAACAACAACAACAACAACAGCAATTTGATTCAACTTCGGAACTTCTTCCACATAGTGGCAAAGAACAATCACCATCTCGATCGATGGTGGCTTCAACAGGAGAAGAAGGGTGCGCATCTTTTCTTTGTTTTCCCTTTTTTGCATGCATCTCCAATAAAACCTCGTACCAGATCAAGTATCTAATGAACGTTATCGTAGGAAACGGTATAATCAAAAAGATTCATCCGAAACTCGACCAATCGTCAATGGAACTGGTGTTGAACGAGCAGAAAGTATCACAAGTACAACCTCAATAGCAAAACGACAAAAAAATACCAATTACAGCACGAGTACTCGATATCAACCGAAAACTTCGACATCACCGACAACTCGTAAAGTAAGTCGTGATTTTGCTCATATATTTATTATTCAATATCCATACGAAACACGTACGAGGGGTTAATGGCATGTTGATGACTTGTGTCAAATGTTCATAGATATGAGAATTGACCGAATAAACGTCTTTTTTGTTCGTTCTTTCACATACATAGTCTACTCCGTTATTCTTCTATTCATTTTTATGCAATAAAACCATGTTGACACCTCTCATTTCATATGTAATAGTCTCTGGTCGTTTTTGGTCAAAAGAATAATTATAGGAAGATGATGGAGGGTGTAGTCGTAACGTTCTTGTAAGTCAACATGGTACAGATGATCAATTCGAGAAGAGAAAAGAATAGGAGTGAACGCAATGAAGTAGCTTAAGATAAGAGAGAAAAAGAAAAAAAAAATGTAAAGAGAAAAGAAAAAGAGAAAAATGTGTCGAATGGTTATGAGCATATATGTACATGTAGAACAAGTGCTCACTTGCTTGATTTGATTAATAATTTTCGCGTAAATAAACTGAAAGACGACGACCTTCAGCTGGAAATATATCTTGGCGGAAGAAACTTGTTGTTATTGATTGATTCTTTTCAAGAAGAAGAAACATAAGAATATTTAATACCTTCGGCTGAATTTCACGAAGGTTATACACATTTTTTTTTACAATAATGATATAACATTCACCAAGATCTATTTTATCTCGAATGCGACTGATACAATTCAATAGTGGACTTTGTATTTTATTAAAAGATGCTCGACAAAGTTCGTCTACACATAAGAAAAGTTCATCGAACAGTTCGAATGAATTTCTCGTACCGTATTTGACCTTTCGTCAGCAATATTCGCAACGAAAAGTTCCATCGACACGCGCGGTTGAGGTAGGAGAACAATTCTCTTCCATTCGTCAATCAACAAATACTTTCTTTACATTGTATTCGATCATAAAACTGTCCTTTTTCTTTTCAGCATCGACGAGACAAGAGCAATTCAGGTCGGGTGAACATTCGTGATGATGATGAAGGTCATCTAATCTACGTCCCAGGTAACGAGATTACTTTCGAATCTAACGTTACATTGTCTCATTTCCCTTCTAGGTGATATCTTACATCATCAATGTGAGTATTTCGAATTCGCAAAGCTTAACTGATCCGTTTTTTTGCTAGATGAAATTCGTCGAACATTGGGCGAAGGTACATTTGGAAAAGTTGTCGAAGTTCGTGATCTTCGCGGGTAAGACAAACGAGTATTTTCTTCGTCAAATCGTATGTTTTTTCGATGTATAGTGATGTAACAAAACATGTAGCATTGAAAATTATCAAGAATGTCGATAAATATCGTGAAGCGGCCCGGTTAGAAATCAATGTACTGAAATCAATCAAAGAGAAAGATCCGGAAGGAGTCAAGTTAGTTGAAAAGTTTCCTGAAGAGAGTAAAAAAAAAACTTCTCTTGTCTTTTTTAGTTTGTGTGTTACATTACTCGATTCATTTGATTATCATGGTCATATGTGTATTGCCTTTGATATGTTAGGTTTAAGTGTCTTCGATTTTTTGAAAGATAACAATTATATTCCATATCCAATTGATCAAGTTCGACATATTTCGTATCAATTATGTCTGGCAGTTAAATGTAATTCATTGAAATTTTGTTTTACTTTTTGTCTATGTGAATTGCTTTAGTTCTTCATGAAATAGCATTAACACACACGGATTTGAAGGTAAGGATCGATAGGTACATTCGAATTTGAATGAAATGGATTTGTTTATTTAGCCAGAAAATATTCTCTTTCTGAATTCGGATTATAATATTGTTTATAATCATCGAAAGGTAGGAACGAACGATTGATTTTAATGTTGAAATTCTCGTGTTTTTAGCGAAGAGATGAACGTGTTGTACGGCGAACTGATATCAAAGTTATTGATTTCGGTTCGGCAACATTCGATTGGGAACACCATTCAACGATCGTCTCCACACGACATTATCGAGCACCGGAAGTTATTCTCGAATTAGGATGGTCACAACCATGTGATGTTTGGAGCATCGGATGTATTCTTTTCGAACTTTATCTTGGATTTACTTTGTTTCAAGTAGATTTTTCTATTTTCTCGTATTTCTTTTTTGATCGTATAACTCTTCGATTTAGACTCATGACAATAAAGAACACTTAGCTATGATGGAAAGAATAATCGGTCCCATTCCCTATCGAATGGCGAAGCAATCAAAGTAAGCGGAGAGTCATCTTATTGATATTTCAAAATCAAAATCTTACTTTTTGCTTTGCAGAAAAACGAAGTATTTTTATCATGGTCGATTAGATTGGGATGAACGAAGTTCAGCTGGTCGATATGTACGCGACAATTGCAAACAATTACGAGTAGGTTTTTCTTCAATACTCTTCTCCTGTATATAAAACGATCCTTTTAGCGTTACATGGTGACGGATGAACTCGATCATCAACAATTATTTGAATTAATCGAAAAGATGCTTGAATACGATCCAAAACGACGAATAACATTAGCTGAAGCTCTTGAACATCCATTCTTCGAACGAATTCTACCGGAACAACGAATTACCAATGGCACATCTTCCAAAACTTCATAATGTTAATCATGTGTGATATATTTATACATATATACTTAACGCACTTCTCTACTTGGAAGAAAAGTCTTATCAAGTCGCTTTCTCTTTTCTACAATTCAATTTACTGTGCTGAAATATCTGACATCTTTCTTTTTCTTGCTTGTTATTTCTATTCTTTTTTATACTATAAATAGCTAAGTCAACTTAGCTGACACACAATGATTATTGACGAAGATAAATGATTTACATCAAACAATATCACATGTACAAACCCGAACACATATGATTGAATCCAAGATGTCAATCTTGTTCTTTTCACGAACTTTAGAAGTGTTACACATAGCAATAACCGATTAGTTATATTTATATCCTATTTATTAGATAAGTATAGAATGACATCAACATGATTTACACTTAAATTATCTGTAAAATCATTTTCTATCTAGTATTAATTGAAACGTATAAGAGCGATGATCTAATCAGGAAACATTGAAACACATTTGGTTTATTTCGATTAGAATTTGAAAACTTTCCGATGCCTCGACCAGATCGCATTTTCATTGTTAAGATTAGCAGTGCATAAATGATTCATCAACGAGCATCTGTTCAATTTCAAAATCATTCACATTTTATTCTCATAATGATCGTATATAAATCCATTGTTTGCTATTATTGCCTGTGTCTACACAGTGTTATGTATTATCATCGCAGTAATAATCTTCCAACGTGCATTTTCGTTCCAAAGATAAGAGAGAAAAAAAAAGGGAAACATCTGTCATATTCTCATACTTTTTCAGTTCGAATCTCATTGAAAGACGTTTACAGACACAACCACACTTTGTTCTTAACAAAGATCGAAAAAGTTAACAATTGTATGGATTTTCAAACTAGTAAGTAATGAATTTTGATAGATTATCTTAGAACATCTGACATTAGAAGTTTTTTTTTGAAAATATGAATTATTTTGTTGAAAATATTGTATAAGAGAACTGTTCTACTTTCTTCTTCTGCAAATTAGGTTAACTTATCGTCATTATAGCATACTTTGTTCGTACTTTATCCTATTATCGATATTTTGAGTGTTTCGCGTTCGATATAAATAAATAGTGAAAGTATATAAAGAGTCTTTTGACCTGTCTACCTCTAATCGATAATTCTCAATCAAATATTCAAATCTATGACTAAACCTCAATCTAGTATGGAGTTTTATCATGATAAAAACCAGTTTCCTCAGCTGATTTTTCTTAGATTTCAAATGGCTATTGGTCATAGCTAAATGTCTTCTTAGTTTATTAACAATCGCAAGTCATGGCATTGAATCTGTCATGTTTCGTATGGTAAAAACTTGATGAAACGATGAAGTATAACCTCATTTTTGCAACATATAGGTTCAATGGTATGATTTGTATATGTACACACCACTTCAAATTCATCTATCACCATATATGGCTCGTATTCCACGTTTCATTCAAATCTCTGGTAGAACCATCACAGTATTCAATGCAAATATCGTTACATATTCTCGAACGTTATTGATTATTCCTATTGCTTGGTGTTTGAAGTAAGAAGAAGAATGAAATGAATTTGTTTGGACATAAAAGATTTCTCTAGATATAATTATCCGGTTTGTGCGAGTATTCTCGTTCTTTTTCATGACTTTCTCGATCATGTTGATGGAATCGTGGCTAAAGTACAAAAACGTATCTATGGAGATAATATTGATGATCCATTATTAGGTGGTTTTATGGATGCATTCTGTGATAAAATTGTCAATGTTTTTTGTTTATGGACAATTTTACAAGAAACATATTTTGAAGAAACATCGTCGCTTCTTTCAATATTATTTGTTCTCCTTTGTTACACTATTATCGGATTAGAGACGGCTATTGGTGTTGTTCGAGTACAAGATTATTTTTATGCCACATTAAAGAAAAACAAGTGAGAATTTGTTGAAGAATGTTCTCGTTTATTTTCTATTTGATGTAGAGTTTCGTCACAAGGTTCAACAGCAGCTGCAATGGAAGGAAAATTAAAAGAAAAACTCGAATCGACGGGTCTGGCATTCTTATGTTTATCAACAGGACATTTAAAACCATTTTCTCATTGGTGTAAGTATGAAACTCCCTCTTTTCATGTCTCAATGATCTTTCTTTCAGCTGGAATATCTGGTATTATTTGTTTTACTTTAACAATTCGATTGGCATATGCATCATTGAAGAAAAAATTAGACGCAAGAGAAAAGAGTGAAAGAAAGAAAACAGTGACAATCAAAGTTACACCAGACAGTGCTCCAGCACCACCAGCAATTCCATCACCAGTGCAGAAAACCATCGGAGTTCTTAACGCATTCAATTTCGATGATGCCCAATCACGTCATCGAGCAATGACAGTTGATTCCATAACACGAGAAGTACGAATTTTCTCATCAAAGTTGACGAATATTATTTTCTTTTTTAACAAAATATTTAGAACGAAAAACGAAACCGTCTAACCAATACTCCCAGTCCATCATTATCTCCATCAGGAAGTATTTCCAATGTTACCAGTGGTCGTGTTTCACCTACAACTACCAAAGCTTTCTTAAGTCCATTTGCTGAACATTCTGATGACAAAGAAGAACGAAGCAGCACAGTCTCATCAAATGGTCACGAAACTGAAGAACCACCTCGTACTCTTCAACGAAGTACATCATTACCAGCTATTTGGATTGACGGTCGTGCTGATAAAGTTTTCACAATCGGTTGTTTTGATCTATTTCACGAAGGTCATCGTCTTCTCCTCCAACGTATGCGACAATTCGGTCGAGAAGTAATTGTCGGTGTACACGATAGTCGAAGTATCCATAAACTTAAATCCCGAGTACCAGTCGACGGAACAGAAACACGTATGATTAATGTTAAACGTTACGCTGATCAAGTTTACTGTGTGGCCGGAACAGATCCATCATCCTTTGTCACGTGTATCGTTCATTTACGGGAAAATGAAACTGCACTTTATGTACGCGGTGATGATATGGCTGATTTTCCATCGCGACATGTCGTCGAAGAGTTAATGCCAGTGAAATTTCTTCCTTATACAAACGGTGTTTCCAGCACCAAACTACGACAAGAGTTGTTTTCGCATATTCAATCAGATGACTTAGAATATTTAGAAAAAATTAATTGATAGTTGTGTGATATACAGAAATTGGAATCTCATGATTCGAAATTCACCGTTTCATTCATTATTTAGCATAAGCAATAGAATACGACAATAATTTTCATTCTGGGATTGATCGAAAGCTCTTGTAAACGAATATGACTCGTGTTTTGTATGTCTGATGAGAGAAATATACTGAATATCACTCTAAATGACGCGAAAAATACATTGTCATTTGCAAGTTGATTTTTTTGTTATTATATTAACTGCAGCAGCTTGCTAGACGATTCTATGCCCTTTTCATCGTCGAAAGAACAACGAAAAATACTTTGTGTTGTGATCAAAAACGAATGCCTGCGATTCGTTTGTTTAATCGTCGATTCAACTTCTCATCTGATGATTTAACAATCCCATCGTTAATTGACATCACTCTTCGATTTCCTCTGATAGTTCTATTACTAATTTTTCATCTGAAAAGTCAATTTTTCGATTGGTCATGTTTAACATTTTTTTCTCTGGTTTATTTTTATCCACTGTTGATTATTTATTGTTTAATCATGATCATTGCGTCGAGTATTTTCATTTTGAGTTTACAAGGAACACCTGTGAACTACACATATCCACGTCGGCATGTGCCTTTGTTGATTTACATTCGTTTAGTTCTGGTTTTGATGGATATTGTGATGAATATGTTCGGTTTGATTATGTTTATACGAGAATTTCACAAATGTGACAATCTCTCACGTGGAATAATCATTGTTTCGATTGGTTACAGTTGTATCTTGTCGATATCATTGTTAATCATGTTGGTTTTCCTTCTGGATTTGACCGGGATGATGAGTGCAGAGAAAAAATGGGAAATGCGCATCAAATTTCTATTCTGCTGTGGACGAGGCTATGGTAAAAAAAAAACGAAAAACTGTCATTTTTATTCATCGAATCTCGTCTTCTAGGTGGACAATCGTCAAATATCGAAAATATCATCAAGACTCTACAATATCTGTTCGACGACGAAAGATTTGATCTAGTTGCCAGTGATTTCGCCGCTGGTCTTGTTCTTTTACAACAAGAAGACTTGTATGAAGAACGTTCGATCGATATTTACGAAAGTGTTCCTTTACAATTGATCAAAGATGGTCTTTATTACAACTCCTACGCACAATCAGCATTTGGATGGTAAAACACAGATTCCATCAAGTCCATTAGACAAGGTTTTTGTTTGTCTGTAGGTTTTCATTAGCATATCAATACCGAATGACATTTCTTCCGCGAATTTGTTTTGCTATGCGATTTCGAACGATTGGGTTTTGTTGTTCCTGTTGTTGTGGACTAGCTTGTTGTCAAAATGAAGATAGTTACTACGATCCTTGTGGCGGTCAATATCGAACATTACAATATTTATTACGAAAACAAAAACCGATTATTCTGTACGCAAACTTTTTCGGTGCTTTCGGTCGCGGTAACGTCAAACTTTGCGAATCAAATTTTTGTTTTGAACGATTTTTCTTTAGCTCCGTTTTATATCGCCGCTGATAAGGAGAAAAAGACGATTATCATTTCGATTCGTGGAACATTAAGTGCGACTGATGTTCTGACGGATATTAATGCGGCAGAAGATATTCTCGAAACGGAATTATTTGGAAGAGGATACTGTCACAGTGGTAAGAATGTTTAGTGCGATAGGAATTTCATCAGATGAAAAGCAAATTCTGTTTAGGTATGCATTCAGCTGCGAAATATATTCGTGATGAAATATGTCAACGCTTAATCGACATATTTGCTAAGTACCCAGATTATTCATTGATTTTATGTGGATATTCACTTGGCGCAGGAGTCGCTTGTATTCTTTCGATTTTGTTGAAATCTTCTTATCCACATTTGAAATGTTATGGTATTGCTATGCCCGGTTCGGTTCTATCGGAAAATTTGATTTTATCAACGCGTGATTTTATTTACTCGTATGTTGTGGATGTGGATATGATTGCGCGTGCATCACTTCGTTCATTGGAACAATTACGAGATCGAATATTGATTGCTTTGAATAAATGTGATCGAAATAAATTTCGTGTTTTAACAACAACACTTGTTGAAACATTGACAAAACGTCGGCAAGTATTCCATTCGATTAGTAATGTTTCTGATCGAACTAATTTATCATTAAATACGAATTCAACCATCTCGCAACTCGTTTCAACTGATCAGTCAGGTGAAAGAGTGGATTTACTTTTACCGGGAACAATTATTCATCTATATTCGACTGATCGTGTGGGATTATTTACAAGAAAAGCGTCATATCGTGCTTGTCTTAGTCATTATAACAATTTCAATCATTTGATCGTTCATCCACGAATGTGGTTTGATCATTTTCCAGCATCTTATAGTACAGCATTCGCTGATGTCATTGAAAATTCAGAAAATTCTTCGCCAATATGAATAAATATTTTTCTACTAGTTTTTTTTTAATAATGAAACTATCTTGTCTCTCTTTTAAAAAATAAGGTACAAATCTAGAGGCAATCAGGATCGAGGATGATGATGATTTCGAGATTTAAAATCTATTCGACAGAACTATAGACGAGTGTGAAGTGTTTGATCAAATGTCATGGTATCAATTGGAAATGTCTTGCTATGAAATGAAATCATTGGTGTAGAAGTTGAAAATTTCTACTGATCGAAATAATTCTGATATAATTTGCAAACTTTCATATACTCACAATGTGAATAGCTGAAGCAATTTCAACAAATTATATCAAATGACGTGATTTTGTTCAAGTTAATCTTTAGAAAACGTTTTATATTAGCACATGAGCAAATTAATGATTTCGAAAGTATTTCAGACTATTCCAGCAACCATATCGACAATAATTAACAGAAAGACTCCTGTCTTTTTCTTGTTTTCGTCGTCAAGATCCTCAACTATATCAGTCCTTTGTGCAATGATATTATTTCACAAAACTTTCTTCATTTACATTATTCTCAAACACACAAAAGTGTAAAAAAGTCTAATACGAAAGTGCTTTTCAGTATATCGATAAGTATATTGTATCTCACAAACAAAAGCATTATAATATATTACGAATAACACAACATTGAAACTAAATGTCGGATTTTTCTTCTTTTCTATGAACTGTATAAGATTCATCTGAAATTCATTTGTTCAATAACGAAGTCTTCGAAGAGATTGTACATTCGTGTTAGTTGTTTCATCTGATACACGCCATTGACATTTGAATAAATGTTTGAGTTCATCACGAAATACTTTACCTGACAATGTAAATAAATAGAAACTTGTACAAGCACCTGCAAGTGAGATCAAACCACTTATTTGAGTAAATGCATCGTCCTTAGCGCCTTGAACAACATCTATTACTACTGGAGATCTTACTGTAAAATAAAACCAATTAATTGAAACAAGAATTGATGTGATACTAAAATAAAGACATTGAACAAGCATCATTTGGATTAATTGTCGATCTGTTCTCTTTTGACGTCGTATTTGTGGCAACTGAGTTTGAACAATATTTTCATTGTTTGTAATGTTAACTTTCTTCAATTGCTGTCGAATATGACGAATAGTTAGTGATCCGAAGCAGAGCATAACTATCGGTGGACCTAAGCTGAATACAATCAAAGTCCAAATACCATTGAAACCTGCAGTACGACTTTGCGATGCAGGACATCTGATACGCCCTGGGAGAATTTCATAAGTAATAGGAATATACATAAAGATAAGGAGAATAATGATTGTGATAAGTAGAATAGTCCATGTAGCAACTCGAACAGAACTCCATGAGCGTAGAGTAGGAGATCGTGAACTGCACAAAAAGCTAAAAGAATAAATGTAAATAGACAATGATACATCCGAATAAAATGGTTTTTCAAGACATTGAATTTAATTTAGTTTCTTCATGATGTTCAAAGTTGTTATGCAAGCACTACATATGAACTAATCTTTCGTGAGCTTGTGGAGAAATACAATTGTGGATCAAATTATAAAAACAAAGTCAAATGAACGAAACTTTCTCGAATTCTTTCCATAAAATTCCAATTACTGTTTTCTTAAATAGATACACCAACATGACTGATTGCAGCATCTTTTGGTTAGACTCCAAACCCTAGCTCATATATGAATGTAGTGAGTATTTGGTACAATGAGAATTTTGAAATAAAAAAAAAAAGTCTTTTTAACTGATTATAAAAACTACACTTGGAAAGAGAAATATTTAATGAATCAGTCTGAGTACACTCTATAATATATCATGTAGACTGAACTCGGTGATAACACTTCTACGTAAGAATTGTTATAAAAAAATCGTTTTAACCAACAGATTTCTCGTGTATTAAGCGAAGTAAATAATTCTTAACAATCGTTAAAATAAATTTTTCCATACATATTTAAAAACAGCTTTATTTTTGGTGGTTGTACACAACTATCTGCTCTCTCGCATGTGCTATTCGAACAATGCCTTAAGAAATGGCCTATTAACCAGCACTCAGTGGAACTAACAAATGAATATTTCTAGAAAGAACTGAGGATTATTTTTGTTCTCATGCTATTTTTAACGGCAGAAGTCGAAGATATGTTATTTGTACAATAAATATCATCATTATATGAAATTTTCCGATGTATTCTACCGTATTGTATAAAGAATTTCAAATTACCATCACTTACCGATCGATCGAAGCAAAAGCGATAAACCAAGATGAAAGTGGCCTAGAAGAAAGTATCAATGATCGAATCTATTAGATATTAATGCTAGTTATTTAATCTGATACACACCTTACTCCAAACAGCAGATAACTGAAAAATTTACACGTGACAATCGAATAGCCAAATGGATCAATACTAAATCCTATTTGCAAAAGACGTAATGGAGCATTTGCAATTATAACTACTATTCCACTTATTGTAGCCGCAAAAAAATACCATGTACATTCGTTCGACCAAAGTGAGCGTCGGGTAAATACATAAACATTCAATATATGACCAATTACACCAAGACCTATCATTGAAAATGTCCAAATTCTTGTAAAGACTACTTTGCTAAATGTGATAGCAGCAGCTTCCGCGATACTACTGTCTAATGCAGACATGTTACGAATGAATGTGTCGATTAGTATTTTTCTCGGTAATCAAGGGTTGACACAAGGAACATAATCTACAATCATGTTCTTTTAATGCTAAACAGTAACTTTTTGAAAAATATCAAGCATTATCTTTCTTATAATTAATTAAAAGATAAAACCAATTAACATCCAAGTAATCTGTTTTTTGAAAACGGAAGAACTTATCGAAAAGTAGCATGAACATCACTGACAACATGACTGTTATCGAAAAATGAAATGCTACACATAAACAAATACACTTGACTGACATGACAAGGTTAGTTAATAAGGAAAAATGTACTTAAATTTCACGCTAACGTTTGAGATAGATTTGCAGATTCACTCTGACAATGGAGTTTATTCAATCAAAATCAGAGATAAGCAACTTGTCACGTAAAGCTTCTATAAACAATTGCTTTTTCCTATCCTACACAAGATTTTACAAAAATCCTTCAAGTTAATCTTTCTAATGTCTGTCTGAACAAGTTGGTTCTGTGTTATTGAGAAATAGAAGTTTACTTTGGTGACATATTCTTTCTACCAATGATGATGTTGCTGACAGATGGAAATTGTTTGATAAAAATGAATTGATGTAAAAAAAAAGTACGATGCAGATTTTCATCAAGAAAATGAAATCATAATTTGAAAAGAACCGCAGATTAGTCAAACGTGTTTTGAATGTAAAATGAAATAGAATTCGTTGATAATATTTCCCTCTTGTAAGAAATCACAGTTTATCTATTGAGTTATCTCGATATGAGATAATCACTGCTACATTTCCCGATCGAATTCCGAGTTTCTTTTCAATTGAAGTTTGTTTACCAACAAATACATGAAAATCTTCAATTAACTCAATGTTCGACCGTTGAAATGAGAATTTGACTTTTTTAAAATAAACACCTCGCAAGTTTTATTCGTTTCAATTCATCAACACTTCCTAAAATCTTATCTTAATCATTCTCTCCGCGATGAGATAAAACATGAGTCAAAATCATATACTGCATAACTCAATTGATTTTTATTTTTACGAATATTAAAAAAGTATAAACCGATATATATTTTTCTATGAAATGTCAATGGGAGTTACGTCAAACGCTGTATGTCTTTGAACTTCTAAGATCCCAAATTCAATTGTCACTTTCCGAAATTGAATTAAATGCATGAACGGTAAAACCAAATGGTAATTCACCAACTCGTTCGTTTTTCAGTTTAATACATAATAAACCCTGCTGAGTCGGGATACGAACAGTTCGACTGGCACCAGCCGGTGCGCTACTAACATTTGCTGTTGATGAAAAATTAGCAACAGCGAATCCTTTCTGTTCGGCAGTTGGAATATCACTGGTGAAACAATATTTGAATTTGCCTTTTTTGTCAAGAATTGATGCGAGATTTTGTTCACAATCGAGAATAATAACATCAGTGTTGGGTAAAACAGCGACACTACATGTCGGTTTGAGAAGACGACGAACACGACGTGATAACTTGTTACTTTGCTCATAGATATTTGTCGTGTTTTCTGTTGAGGTTGATGATGATGGAGCTGGTGATAGACTACCATTCTCATCAATTGGTAATGAAGTTGTCGATGAAACATTTCCATTCTCGAGTAGATCACCATTTGAAAGAGAATCATCGATTGTCTAAATAGGACAAAATGAAAAATAAAGTAGCAGCGATGGGAAATGAAACCTGAATTGCTTGTGTTGTAGTTGTGATATCGTCTGTTTGAGTTGAAATCGAAGAAAAAGTTTTGTTTTGTGTCAAAGATGAAGTGTGAGAATTGGTCGATACATTATTATTATTATTTGAATATTCTTCGTCTTCTAATTCTCCTTCGCATTCATCATCGTCCGTCGGTGTCATCTCCGAAACGGTTAATCTTCCTAAATTTAGTTGTCCGGGTTCGAATTTGATGTGCATATTGAGATTGTCAGGCAATGGTTCGAGTTCAACCGATTGTAACTCATGAAATTTTTCTAACAATTGCTTTTTTACCAATAACAATTCGATATCTTTACCGTGAATAACTAATTCTGTCAACGAACAAGTATTCTTGATTTGCTCGTAGAATTCATCTAATTCCTCTCGACGTTTAATGAATTCGTCAGTTTCATCTCCATACAACTTTGTGATCTGTTCAACCAGTTCTTGTTCTTTGACACGTAACGATTTTTCAAAAGTCGCTGCTAACGCATGAATACTCGCTTCAATTTGAGCGATGTTAACATCACATTGTCGTATGACATTCATATAAGCTTCTAATTCTCCCATACGTGTTTTACAATTTTCGAGACAATCCATTATATAAGCTTTATGATTCATAGCAGCCGTTCGAAAGTCCGTTAATTGATGATCACGATGATCGACATATGTACAGGCAATACAAATGCAGACTTCACATTGTTCACAATAATAACGAACGAATTCGGTTGGATGATGCTGGAAGAAAACAATTTAGAAGTGGAACTAAGAATGAAAGATACATTACTTTGCAAAGAATGTCTTTTTCGATTTCTAATTCGTATATCGAATGGTCGCGTGTGACGGTGATGGTTTGATGTGCCTGAACGCAATGACGACAGAGAAATTTTTGACATTCGAGACAGCGCGATGTAGCTTCACGTTCGCGATCGTGAACAGCTTTGCAGATTTCGCAATTGGCTAAAACTCGAACAGCACTGTTCGGTCCAACGCTCTTCTGAGTAATCATTTCGGATAAACCGGCGACGAGAAAGTTGTCTGGCAACTTGTGAACGCCACCTGTTGGAATCGACGTCTTCTTTCGACATATAGGACAAGCAAATTCACGGTAATCTGTGTATTTGTACGATCTAAACGAGAAGATTTGATCGAAGAAACGCAAAAGAGCAGGACAAAGACACTTGAGGCATCTTTTCTTCGAAAGAGTGAAAAACTCGCCAACAGCATCGATACAGCTGTCATTAGAAACCTTTTGTCAATGACCTAAAGAGAATTTACCCATAACGCATAAGTTGTATTTACTTCTAATGAGTGTCTTTCATTTGAAGGAATCTTTTCTTTCTCGATTCTGTGAGAAGAAAAGAAGTAATGTGTATATCGTATTGTACAACGCACAAGAAAACAAATGCAAAGGAAGATAACAATATGTTATAAAGTAATGAAGCATAGAGAATGAGATATGATGTGACGAAGAGTGTATCTACTTATTGACACATGCGCGCACATTGTCTTCTGAAGGACTGAGGAGGTGTTCGAAGAAGAATGACGACTATTTTTAGCAAAGAAATTGTCGAAGATGAATGAAATATAGTTTACCTCTGAGCAGAAACATGATTTTCAATACATTCTTCGCAGAATGTGTGAAGACATGTTAAGCATTTCGGATCTTTGAATGGTTCCTGAAAAAGAGAACATCGAAATGCAATATTTTGCTTCTTATACAATTCATTCGATCCTACCAAACATATTTTACAAGTTAAATATTGATCATTAATTTTTTCGGCAAGTCGAAGCGCTTGTTGTGTCATAACTTGTACGGGTGTTGGTGTTCGTCGTATAGATGTGGTATTTACAGACAACTGTAGGTTAGGATTGTCGTCACTTTTTCTAGTCAAAGTACTAAATAGATCGGAAACACATGCTTATTCTAATAATCATCTGTATTTTTGGCTCGTAGGAAGAAAAGACATAGTCTTTATCCATTTCTTTTCCCGTGTTTCTCTCGCCTTCCATCATTTAATCATCTTATCGTTCTTCTTCTTCTTCTTCTTCGATTCTCCTCATCACTGAGCTTGAGATCTATCGTGTTTTCTTGCTTCTATGATGTCTATATTGATGCTGTTGCTCTTATTTATTTGACATATGATGAGATGACTGTACATTTCTGTTGTTATTGTAAATCGTTAATCATCATTGGGTGAGACCAACCTCCGATATCTAATTCTATCTGATCAACGTTCGTGTATAATCGATATTTCTCCTCGAGAAGGAAATGTACTTACTCTATCTCTTCAGATTGTCTCTCAACAGTTGAATTCATTTCTAAATTCATTGAAATCTCATCTGAATGATCAAACTTGGTTGGCTGATCAAGTGATGACCATCGATCTCGTCTTCCTTTCGCATTTGCCATGAGAAAAAGTTTTTCTCGTATTTTCTTTTCTACTTGATATATATATATATGATTATAAACGAGTAGATATCATATACGTAATATATACGACGTGTTTTCCTTAACCCTTTCTTCATCTAGATAGATACATCAATGTATCCACCAACGTGTAATTTAGATGAGAGAATTTGTCATCATATACCTCGCAGATTTATTTCGGGAAGTTCACACCACTTACTCTTCATTATCTGCATTTATATTCATTGATGTGAAATCTGGAATAAGAATTATTTGAGTGAAGATATTTGCCGTTGAATAGTGATTATCGTCTTGTTGTTGTTGTCGTTGATTTAGATCGTTATCAGAAGCTGTTGATGATAGACAAGCTGTGAGTCGGCGCAGCATGACCATCGTTGAAATACATGATCGGAGGATATACTCAACTATTGTCATAGAGATAGAACAGCTAAAAATGTTATATGTCGTATTTATCAAACCGATCGAGAGATGTATTATCAGCGAGAATATTCCAAGGTTAGAAACAGAATGATATCCATCGCGACTTCTGTATTCATTTATTTGTTCATCAGTTATTTGCACATGTTCTTATCCTCATTCATCTGTAATACAATGACATTCTTATATAATCATTAGATTTCTTCTTGGTAAATATTCATTTTTTTTTCAGAAAGACCTACGATCAAGAATAATTCTCAGAATAGTAAATATGTCAAGAATTTTCAATAAAAAAGAAACGAACTACAATCAATCAAATGCACATATGGTATATGAGGACATGATTACTCTTTTTAACACTTGATATAAGAGATATTTTTCAAGTACTTGAATTGATCTGAAATTGACAAGTAAAACCTGATGACACAGACGATATTTCTGTCGATTCTCACATAGAATATTCATAGAATGAATCCAGGAAGTTTTCAATGATGGAATTTCCATGTTTGTTCATGAGTTTGGAAATGATTAACATTGAGATATTTCTGTGACCTAAAATGTCTAGATGATTTGATAAAATAAATGTGTGTTTTTTTTCGAGGTCATGAGCGCGTCTCTATAGGCAAATCATCATTTGAAAGGTTTTCTAATTTAAGAAACAGAAAATGAAATTGTATCTCGTTTGCTTAACTTCGAGATTTTGTACTGAAATTGATCTCGTCGAAAATATCTTTAGTTGAATGGTCGTTTATTTTCCTTTGATGTTCTATTCAAATGTCATCCGATATGATTGTCAATAAACGACGTAATAGGATCATTTTCTTCTCTTTTGAAGATGAAATCATTGTTATAGTCTTTCGTTTTCTTGTAAATTCGATTGAAACAATCGTTGACACGCGAGGTAATTGTGAAAATAAGAATTTTTACTTCTCTTCTTACGTAGTAAACAGAAAAGAAAGAAAAACTCGACTTGGAATGCATTTGACAAAATGAGTATATAGAGCAAAGAAAGACGTATTTTAACGACGATGACAAAAGATAAACGTATAAACAAAAATACATTTAGGAGAAGAAAAAAAAAAACCCGCCCGATTCTCTTTTTTCTAGTTTAGTATTTCGGAAAAGTTACGTATCTTTTAGGAAAAATAACCGTTTGTCTAGTTAAGAAGACAAATTTTGCTTAATGATTTTATTTGAAAAACAGATCCAAGTAATTCTTTCCTGTTTGTTTTTCTCATATAAAATATTCATCGATGTCAACAATTCTTCTTCGTTAATCGGATATTCAAAGCCAAATTCGCATTTTTTTTCATTCTTGAACAGTTTCGTAGTGGTACATACACACGTTATTTAATATTTGTTAATATGCAAATCTCCTGAGGGTGATTTCATCGTAGTTGACACCTTCGTTTATTCTCTCGAGTATATCATTAATATTTCATCTTTGAAAATACCGTCCTTTGGTTGAGAAAAGAGAAGAAAAAAGGAACTAAAGAGACTTTTTCATTATCTTCTATTGACATTCGATGTCAATCGACTAGATTTGAAAATATTCTATACGAAACAATTTCCTGTCATTTAAGAATCAAATAATGGATAAAAAAAGAAAGGTAGAAGAGTTTGCATAACATTCTACGTTAAGTTTTTGTGCGTGTGAGCATGTGCGTTTTTTCATGAAACGTTGAACTTCTCCTCCTCCTCTTTTTTTTCTTCTTATTTCTTAGTTGTGTGTGTAATCAACAGGAGATTCTAAACAGAAAATTTATTATCGAAATTTTCTTGACGAAGTAAATCTTTGAATAGGAAAACGTTTTCTATTAAGTTGGATAAGATTTCTATTGATTAGAAGTCACGCATATGAGATCATCAAATATGGATGATGCATTTTTCTAATCAAAGAAGGAAAACAAAATGAAAATGATTCCTTTTTCTCTTCTCTCTCCTCTCTCTTTTTGCTCTTGTTCCAAGTCTACATATGAGTCTTAGATATATTTAGCAGAAGCGTGTTTATTCTTGTGCTCATCGTACATAAAAAACAATCGACGACGTCATTAGTAATGGCATTGTCGATGAAAAGACGTAGTTCGTTAGATATTCGTTCATTTTCCATCACATCAAACAAACACTTGTCTACTCAGTCTATTAGTATTGAATAAATCATAAGTATAAAGTTTTTCTGTTTATTTTTAAACATTGATTTCGGTATAAATAGTTGAGTCGCGTTCATTAAATAAGAAAGTTCAATTATGCCGATTGAATTTTGTTTTATTAAATAAATATTTTTTCCATTCTCTCGTCTTTTTGTATGAAGAGATGAAATGTAAATCCCTGAAGAATTTTTCTTCGATCTTTCGCTTTGAAAATTTTCAATTAGATTGAAAAGCACGATGCATTCGATCAATGTTTTCCTTCATTCAAGAAAACGTACGCAGAATTTTCTTTTTACTCGTTAATATTCATGTCATCATTCTTACTACTTTTCTCCCATTAAACGTTGTGACATATGAAAGAAAATTCATTACATTTAAGATTCCTCTGTGAATACAATAGAAAAAGAAGATCGAAAGAAATGACGGAGAAAACAGGAAAAATATTCTTTTTTTCCTTCTGTTCTTTTACACCAAAGTCATTGAAAAGGAATTCAATAAGAGATAATTAAGATACCGTTGATTTTGCATGAAAATCTCTCTTGAAATCAACCGATTTTAGTCTTACACAATCGCTTATTTATTTATTTTTTTTTTCAAAGAAAATTTCAAATTCGTTTGTCGTACAAATACGAACGACAATGCGAAATGATTTGTTTGTCCATCGAATAATCCGACAGATTTCAGTGACAAGAATAGAAGAGGAAAGAACATGATGTTTGTAATCAACTACTTGTCGTAATTAGGTTTTTTTTGCTCGTATGATCATGAAAACAATTAATGTGAAGTCGAAGAGAAAGGAAGATGATAACGTTTTTCTGATTGGATCGTACCGAAGAAGAATGGAGAAGATCTGTTCATTTCGATTTTTTTTCTTCTTCTTCTTTTAGTATAAGGAAATCTTTTAATTGAAGAAGTCTGGCATTCATTGTACTTATCACGGGTATTGTTGGTGGTCTTCTCATTGTTTTTTCGATTTTATTTTTATACAAATATTGTGTAAATCGAAAAAATTTGAGGTAATTCGTTGTTGTTTCATTAAAGAAAACTTTTACTCTGGAAATCTTTCAGAGAAGCCGCACAAATGAAGCTTTTATATGAAACATTACATCCTGCTATGATTTTGGATTCTAATCGGATATATCGACATGGAATGGATTTTATACCTCCACTTGAACCAAGACGATCTAATCCACTTGATCGATATCAATTACCACAGTAATATAAAAGAGAGAAGTTTTTCTAGTTCGAAAGGTTACGTACTTGTCGATCCGAAAAATCATTTACAGTGAGCTATCTCTACTCCTTTTGACAAATTACTGAAATGCTGATGCATAAGGAAATAAAAAATGGACGATTTTTTTCCATGTGAATTCTTTTCTGCGAGACAAATAGTTAATTTCCTGATTATTCTGTAGAAATCAATGGCAAATTCCAAGTTCTAAACCATCATCGTTGGATTATCATGAAAATCATGAACAAAATGGTAAATGAAAACATTTCTTCAAAGTATTTATAAACTCTTTTCTCTTTAGGTAATACACAACATAATCCGTAAGCTAAAACATTGAGTCAAACCACATAAAAACATGTGTTTTTATCTCAGAACACTTTATGAAAATGTGTCAAATGATGAGAAACCCGCTGAAAATTACCTCCAAGTCGATCCTCGGTGTTACGTTCGACAAAATTCTACCAGTTCGGTTATTCTACAAAAACGATCCGAAACTCCGCGTCTCGAGAAAGGCCATTCGATCAATATTGATACTCGACCATCAGGAACATCCTCATCTCTATCACCTTATCGTCAAAGTAGTTTCGATGTTACTTTAGCGTATCACACACCAACACAACAACCATCAACTCCTTCATCTATCATTTCAACACCACAAGAAATGTTTTTTACACCACGTGGCTCAAGTTTATCTGTCCATGGAAATTCGCCAACAAGTACACCACAGGGTTCTCAACATTTACTACCACCAGTAGCAATAATCAGTAAAAAACCAACTCCAATAGAAAAGAAAGACTTAACTGTTCAGTTAAATTCTTCAAGCAAGACTTCGAATAATCAAAATTTCACTCAAACATTAACTTCGACACGTTCATCTGTTGTTCAACGTGAACACGAACATTGTCGTTCTCTGGAACATCCAACAACAGCAAGTTCTTCTTCAGTTGATAAACAATCTCGTAGTTTCGATGCTGCGAATCTTCTCCGACCAGTCAACCAACGTTCTGAAGCAGTTGTAAATCGTCGAACGAAATCCTATGAGTGTGCTGAGGAACATCATTCATCATCACCTATCGCACCGCCACCGATCATTATCAAAATTCCAGACATGAGTCAACTTGTCCAAGCAGCTCAATTAGTACAGAAAAACTTTTCTTTTCCTTTTATGAAAGTCTACTTTTTCACTTTTAGGAACATAAGAAGCGAAAAGATTTCTGGCGTTTTCATCGTTCCCATGACATCGAAGATCGACGAGATCAAGTTGAACAAACCTCACCGGATGATTTATTTACCTCAACATCTATTGATTCGAGCGGCGGAATTCATTCACCAAAGAAAATGAAAAACGAAAATCCAAATGATGAAAATCCCAACTATGAACATCGTCGTAAGAGTTCATCGAATCTTCTTTTACCACCTCCGGAAGTTCGCCGTCAAGCGTTACGACGAACATTTGAAAAACGTCGAAATTGCATCAATCAATCCAATGCCAAACGAGAAGAACAATTAAATAATAAACCAACGTCAGACTTCTCCAAATTATTAACGAATTTAACTTGTAGAAGTGAAAATTCCAGCTTTGATCGAAGTCTGGAAACCGATTTTGATATGCAATCGGATACAAGTAGTCGAGGTCAAAATGATCATTTCACATCCATTGAATCATCAGGAAATGAATACAATATATCCGAAACGAATTCTCAACATTTAAAAATTCAACCAACTACTCAACAAGATGACAGTGCTTATAAGTCCTTTGAAAGTCAAAATCAAACGTTAAGCTTAGATTGGATGTCGACAGATGGTGGTGAGAGTGTGATATTCATTCCTCAATCATCTCTAAAGCAACGAAGTGTCGATATTAAAGACCTCGAAGAAGATTTGAATGAAACTCAACGCAATTTATCACAAAATCAATATTTATCACCGAATAAGTCAATTCCATTATCAGCATCAATTCATCGAACGGCGAGTAAAAAACGACGAGAATTTAGTAAAGATAAACGGCATGCATCATCCAATGTAATTTTGCCCTCGATGAAAACGCCCGATGAACATGAACAGAATTCAAATCAAACGTTACAAGTTCGTTCCGCTGATCTTCGTCGATCAAAATCCAATGAAGCCGAAATTTTGGAATATTCAATCAATTCATTGGATACAAACGTTTCATCCAATTCTATTCCTACACGAACAAATATCACGCCGAATCCACGTCATCTGTTCCAAAAATCTCCATCTGTTAGCGTAAGTTCTCCTACAGAATCGTTTCGTTCGAAACGTGGTTCAATATCATTCGACTATCCAACAGTTCCAATAAACTCTCCCTCACCATCTTCGTCAGTCGCCCCGATTGTCACAACTACCAGTGGAACAAAACCCCGTTTAAAATTTAGCTTAGTTCGCGACCCCACAACTTCCAGTTTAGGTTCAACTTCGTCAAACAATTCCATGTTACTGTTCAATGATAATGCAATCGATGAGAAAACTGATCGAATTATCAACGAATTTCTTAAACAAGATAATCATCAACGTGCGCCTATTCGACAACAAACATTCGACGAAACGAATCATCAACGGACGAAACAACAAACTCGAACAACGTTTATCAAACAACGTCCACATAGTTTTATTCAATCGGATTTTCATTCTGAATATCCTTCGACACATTTGACTGATCAAGAGAAGTACAAATGTGAAGATCAACCGATCTCTTCTCGAACAAGTAATTTTCTTCGACGAGAAAATGGATTAGCTTTTGGTTCTCCATCAATTATCGTCACCGGTTATGATAGCGGTAGTTAAACGCGAGTTTTCTTCTTGTGAACTTTTTCTCTGAGGTATATTGTACATTTATTTTGTTTTGTTCTTCATCATAAATCTTCGTTATTCAAATAAAATTTCAAAGCGTATCAAATGATTTATTATATGAAAGTCTGAAGAGAGAGAATTAACCTTTTCGTCCTGCGGTATATCGTTTTTGTATTCGCGCTTTGACAGCTTCGAGCATTTGTTGACTGTAGACTTCTTTTTGTGTAGCGGGAAGATGATCCCATTCGTCGACTTGTAATGTTCGACCAATAACTTGTCGTTCGGCCATTTTCAAATCAAGCTTATGAACGCGAATATCATTTTTAGTCTGTTCATTCAAAACCTGACTGTTTCTTCCTTCACCATGTGCCACTAATGAGAAATTATATTCATCTCAAAGAAATTTTCTTTCCCAAAGAAAAATACATACCTCGATTGCATGTTTGAGCGATTCGACGAAGTAAATCATGAACGGGACTGTTCATTGGTGCCCGGCGAGAAGTGTCTTTTAGTGGCGGTGGAGGTGTAACAGGCTAAATGAAAAGATTTTTAGATGAAGCAATATGAAATTCATTACTTTCGGTCGAGTTTCGGTAACAACGTAACGTTCGACAGGAGTTTGTGCTCGAGGAGGTATTGTGGTAATGATGGGTTGAGCCGTTGTTATCGTTACTGGATTTTGTCTCATACGCTCCATATCACGTTGCAGTTGCTCGATTTTTGCTTGCAACAAGCGTTCGTTTTCTTCGCGCTTAGCCATTTCCTATTTAAAATAAAGAATTCGCAAACGCCTAGCTGAACTTCTTCGTACTTCTCGTAATCGTTTTTCCAGTTGAAGCGTTCTACAATGAAAAAAAAATGAACAATTCAAAATTGACAACCAATCTTTTACTGTTCATTTCTCTCTCGATCGTTGAATCTTTGTTCAGGTCGATTGGCCACTTGTGGAACATGATCACGATTGAAACCTGTCCATTGACGTCCTAGAAAACATACCAATCAATCTCAAAATCCCTCCTGTCATCTCCATTCTAACCTTCCGTTGGATCAATCACTGGTCCAAAATGTGATTTCGCAATGCGATTCTTAAAATCCGTCAAGAAAAATCTCACCACGACCGATTGTAATTGTCGTGTTATAATTATATTCGTTCGTCTTTGCAAAACTGCTTCCATATCCGATGGCTGAAACAAATCATCTTACAACAATACTTCAATCGTATTCAAACCAAACAAACCGATCGACATTTCAATAAAAAGTCCCGCAGTGTCACGATCATTGCTGATGCTATTGCAGGAATCAATTCATCATGAAATTTCGGGACGTCACTTGTGATTAAGTATTGATCCCATACATACATCAACGGATCCGTCGAAAGACATCCTGAGAATAGCAAATTCGTCAATGATTTTTCCGAATTGAACGAAACTTACCGACAAACATATATTTGAACCAAGGATAGCAACATTTTCGAATAAAAGATAGAACATATTGATCAACCGATGCAGAGGTATGTGCATCTTGAAAAATTCCAAAGAATTCATAACGTTGAAACTGAAAAGAATCGAACCTGATGAATTGACAGTACTTCGAATATGATTGTACAGTGGTCGATCGATCTCTTTCAAATAATACTCAACTTTGACGAACCAAGGATCAAGTTCTTGGGTCGAATTCTAATAAGAAAAAAGTTCGTTTCTCAATTTGCATAAATCAATTTGATTACATTCAAATAAACATCACGGAGAGTAGGTGGCATCGTATCCAGAAATGTTCGATACATTTCAATTAAAACCCCAAGAGATTTTTCATAAGGTTTCTCCGTTCTAATCAACGACAAAAAAAAAGACACATCACTCAAGTTGCTTTTTCTAAAAGAACTTTTTACCGAGATAGAGGTGGATTATGCGAGAGAACGATCGGAACAGCATAATAATATTCCGAATCGCTTAAATCTCGGTTACTGGAAAGCATCGAATGATGATACGATAGTATTGCTTTCATTGCACTCATGTTTCCTAAAGAAAAACGAAAAAATCTTCGTGAAATTTGGAAAGCTTGTACCTTTTGAATCGACCATATCATTTGCTGATGGTAATGTTGGAACAAGACTGTCACAATTACGTTGAATATCCGCATCTACTGGTGATAAAACACTTCGCGAATTGTTTGTCAAATCATTGGTGAATCTTTGTCGATCTGAAAAGAACGAAATATGAAAAACAGAAAACTTTCCAGATGTGGAATTTTACAAGTGGGATTGTTCAAATAAAGATGCCAGCCAACAAAACGTATCGGTTGAGGTAACGATTGATTTAGAAATGCGTGTAGTTTATATTTTTGATCAGGCCATTTTCGTAACAAACCAACAATTCCATCGCAAACTTTATCCAAAATCAGGTCACTTTTCGTCTCCGTTGGATCGTCCTTTATTAACGAACGAGAAACATCGTTATTAACACCTTTGTCCAGACAATCTGATACACGTTTATTTAAATTATCGTACGGAGTTGCTAAATAACCAATAAATAGTCGATGTGAATTAGAGGAAGAAAAACTTACGTCCTCCGTTTGTAGTTGCTTTTAAACTTCGTGCCGCGCGTTCGAGAACGAGGCTTTTTTCTGCATCAGATAGATCTGTAAAGTATTGAACATGACTTTGTGCTAAATGTTGATCAACTGCATCGTAGATATTATGTGTTAATGCGTCCCATTCCTATTGAAAGAGCAAAAGTTCATTTTGTATATTCGAAAAATATGAAACGAACTTCACCTTTGTTTTCAAAACATTTTCACGACTTTCAATAAGCCACGGTGGTAGATTCGACATTGCTTTTTCTCTCTGAATTGATTTGCAATGAATGTCACGTCATTTATTTCATGTTCTCTACTTGCCGTTGCTTAGTTATTTGAATCCATATGAAAGAAAAAAGAAAAATTCATCGAGAGAAAGAGACATCTATGTCAATGTATGTTTGACGTGTTTTACGAGCATTTATTTTTTAGATTTGTAATCTTAAACGTGTAAGCTAAATCAATTCGACCGATTTGAATCAAAGCAGAAATGATCTTCTCGAGAATTTCAGTCAGTTGAAAGACATTTTGTCGTTTGAACCATTTAACTAACGTTTCACTTTCGATTTTACTCTTTGGTAAAGATTCGAGGAATAAATTCGTTCGTGATTGGCCGTGAAGAGATGTACTCGATTGAGTTCGTTGCTCAGAAGGTATTGATGTTGTTAGAAGAGAGTTGATTAACGATGGATGGATGTTCAATGCTTGAGCAAACTCTCGTTTACCTTCGGTTAAGGATTGAATGACTTCCTGAAGATAAAAGGAGGGTTCGAACGGAGAATCGAGGCGATTTGCTTTGATTTACGTGAAAAAATTGTGGAATTTCTATTGGAATTGTATTCAGTTGTGCTGATGGTGAACGAAAAGCGTATTTGGGAAGACGAATTGAAATTTTACAGATCAGATTGGTTTCTTTCAGATCGCGTAGTGTCAACCGTTCGAAAGTCACAGATCGATTATCACTTATTGTCTCACGTCCGCTTGTCGATGGACGAGGCGATGTATTCTCTAGCAAATTTTCACTGATTTCAAAACCAGACGATGTTCGAGACGAAACAGCGGCAGCAGCAGCCTGAAAAAAAATCACTTATTTTCGAAGATTTTTCTCTGAGAATTACTAATGTACTACTGCTTGATTTCAATGTCGTCGCATGTTCATTGATTTCGTAGATATCTAAGGTGCCAATGAAGTCTTCGTCGGTCTTTTGACGATAAATATCAATTGGATAAATGTCGAATTCGAGGAAAATTGGATATTGAGCGTGTAATCGAAGATTAAGTTCAACTGTGAAGACATGAAAGTGAAACGTTAAAGTTTAATGGGAAGTGTTCAACCTTTTTCGTGCAAATCAATATTCCCGGTTGGAAAAATCGTTACATAAGTTCCTTCCTGCAGACAAAATTGTACATATTTCGAAATATTCTTCACCGATTCATTGAATGATAAAGTGTGCTGCGATTGATATTGATGAATTCTTGTCTGACTGATGTTTTCTTCGATAGATTGTTCATTAAATATCCATTCCGTATAGTTTCGTTGTCGAAGAAGATCTTCGGCGAGATGTTGTTTTTCAATTGGTATGATAACAAGTCCGTAACGTGTTAAACTTGTTGGATCTCGTGCGAGAACACAAGAAAACAATTTCATTGATGACATGGACCAAAGATTCTCCGCTAATTTGTCGAATCTTCCTTCGTTGGTCGATTCCGGCCAACAACGAATGAGAATCATCCGATCGACTAAAATTGTCTAAAAACGACATTTGTTCTCTTGGAAAAGAGTGGAGAAATTCCTACGGAATGGATCACGAACGTATCTTTGTCATCAGTTGTCGAAATCTTCACTAAATGATTACAATTTTTCCATTTTCGGTTTTTATATCCAAGTAAAATGATAGGAGCATTTTGATTTTGAAAACTATCCAGCTTCCACTTGAATATCGTTTGTGAGTTATTTTCCCGGTTGAAATTCAGTTTTTTTCGTGTGATCTCTTCAGATTGATCATTCTGTGTTCGTTCGAGAATGAAAGATAATGTTGGTAAATGTGAGATGCCGTTCAATGGAGTCGAAATGTTCGTTGGTGTTGGTGTTATACTCAAAGAACTGCCGGTTTCGTCGTATTTATCTTGTTCGAACTTTTGACGTTGAAAAAGGATCTTTCCTAAGAAAGTACAAATGATGAGAAGTCTAGTTGAAGATTTTGTATTACTTTGACCTTTTCGACGTCGTTTACGCAAATCTTCATTGGCCTGGTTAACTCGATTGAAATGTCGAGTCAACTGAAGAGTTATGCTGACAAAACCTTCGATTTTGTTTTCTTTAAACCATTGGATTTCGATCAGATCTGATGACGATAATAATTGATCCTCGTTTTTCAAACCTTTTCAAACTGAACAAATCTCTTTGGAAACGAAAGACAACATTCGTTTACTGTGAATACATTGGATAAGATCATGATTCAATGGGACAAAACGGACGCGTGGCGAACGAATGAAATAGTTTTTCGGTGTTTCAATTCGAAATGCAGATGAATGATCACAGGTATAATTGCAATTCGAACCTAAAAGAATTTCATCAACATTCAGAGTTTTCCGATCGATGATCACGCAGATCGAAATAGTGAGACAGGTAAGGCAACATGGATATGTTCTTTCTCTTCGGCAAATGCAAAATCACAATCGTTATTTTCAGTCGGTGAGCAAAGGAATGAAAGTTGGAATTTTTCTTACCATTTTGAGATTCTTTTAAGATTTCGAATGGATAAAAGAAAATCGCTTCGACTGAAATGTCACTTAGGGAATGCGTCAGACGAAAGACTGCATAATGAATTTCATTATAGAGTTCGACTCTTGCGGGAATGTGAATCAATGGATCCATAGAACGTTCTGAAAGTGAAGAAAGTTTTCTTTTCGATTGAAAGTGCTTCGTCTTACTCAAGCGAATAAACATTTGTCGATGGTTTGAAGTTGAAGATAGTAAAAAACACGGAATGGCGATAGTTAATTGATCATAAGACGTAATAACTCGTTTAAAATGAATATCGAATATAAACGAATACTTTTCAGCTAAATTATAACTGATTTGTGCCAACGGATGTTTCCAATGATCAATACAAAATATCTCCACTTCGTTTTCTTTGATCTGTTTGTCAATACAACGGATAAAAACTTTTCCTTTCGTCGTTTCATATTGATAAACATCATCAACACTTTCAAAGAACTTTTTCGGAAGAAGAGCAAATTGTTCAATTTCATGAAAACGTTCATTTTTCGAAAGAACTGATTTGACTAGAAGATCATTCAATGTTGATAATCGAATCTGTAACTTTTTCGTTGCTCTGTAGATCTTCATTATCGATCGAGCATGATTCACCCGAATTTGATATTCATTCGCAAGGTTTGAATCCGATTTTTGATTGAGTAATCTTTTTGCTACGGTCGATGAAACGAACTTCGATTCCGGAGCATACGAAGTCAACATTTCGAACTGTGATTCGGTTAAATTCTCGGTATTTTGTTGAATATTCAATGTCGAGATGATCTCCGATCGACATTCCGAGCAGAAGAAACTCAATTTGTCTCTGAGATTTTTCACATAAATTAATTGACTAAAGCGAAATGAGAAAATACCCCTTATCACCTCATTGAATATCTACTTTTGGAATAGAGTCGTAATCTTTTGAGCGTTTTCAAATTCGTTCTGTAAATATTGAAATTTCTCATCGAAATTCATTTGTTTTGTCTTCGCTAAGAACTGATCTTCCTGATCGGATGAAATCTCTTGAAAATCATCGAACTGTTCGTTCAGTTTGGAGCTTTTCACCGCGGTGAGATTGTCGGACTGATTTTCAACTGGAATTGAATTATCGATCGGAATATCTGAATAAAATCTTGAATCTTCGATTCCTGGAAGATCGTTCAACGGTCGATTGATAGTTTCCGCATGGTTCGGTGAATCAAATGGATGTGCGAGTTCATCGTTAACAACGATATTTGGTTCAGGAAAGTCTCGATATTCTCCTGGTTCGGGATTCATCAAAATAGATGTTGACTTTCTCTCTCACAGTAAAAGAATAAACAAAAACGCGCGTCTTTTGAGCGAAGAGAATTAATATCCGGTTTAGTTTCCGTTTGATAATAGAATTTAATTACTAATGAGAATATTCTTCATTCTGTGAAATGTGATCTCGTTTATTCCTTTTTCAAACAGGGGAAATGATATTTTATGGAAATTGATCGAAAATCATGTGAGTAAAAATCATTTATGCTTTTGATGAAGGTTGATTTTGTGGAAGATTGTAACCATCATAACGACGTTTCTTTCGAATACAAAAAAGTGTTAGTAAAATGATGGTTAAACTGATCATTGCGGTTATCATCACAATCGCAAAGATTTTCAGCATCAATCGTTCTCTATCTTTATGAAACAAAAAAGATTAAAACATATGTTACAATTAGAACAGAGAATATTTACTTGTTCTTCGGAGATACGCGTCAATCTCTACAGAATCTCCCGTTACTATTGACAGGTCAGGTATCAGTTCTGCAAAATCTGTTGTTGATAATGTTCCATAAGCTTCTGTTATTTCATATTCAGTTGTAGTGGTTTTTGTTGTTGTACTAGTTGAAATAGCTGTCTGCGGCAAGCCTTCACTATCCTCATTTGATTCATCACTGTAGATTTCAGGACCGTGATCATAACCCGGAACATCATGATGCAACATTTTTCGTGTTTTAGATTGGTCAATTTTACGTGTCGTCTTATCAATATAATCTTCCGGATACTCCAAATCCGCGTTGATTGCGATGAAAAGACCTGAAATTATCTTTTTGGAGATCTCATGAGAAAATATTCTTCACTCACTTAGTAGAAAACATATGAATAGATTCGTTGGCCATGAGAGATGCATCAATTTCTTGTTTTTCTTTTTCAAACAATGGCTAAAGAGAAAAAGTTCGGAGATTATAAATCAACTGATAAGAGATTTCCTCTTCTCACCTTACAAGGCCAAATCTAAACAATGGAAATTCAACAAAACATGCTTGAAAGACAATCGAATTTCCATCGGCATCACGCATCAATATAAATAACTTCGATGACACTTTTTTTTCTTCATAGAAAATCTTAAGATAATGGTACGATCAAATGTCAAATGAAGAAAATGGAATTGATCTGAGCCAAAAGAGAACGACAACGACTACTTCGCCATCTCATCATTGATTTTTCACTTCAGACATGATTTTCTCCTGAGTTTACTACAAAGATCTTCTTCAACAACATCGAGGAAATGTTTACAGTGGTAAGAAGAAAGAAAAAACAAGTTATAATTGAAATATAAAGCGTTCATGAGTTATTTGTTACTTTCTTCATGAAATACAAGAATCTACTTGAAAGACAAGATCATATTTTTATATTTTATTCAACATTTTCTTTTTTCCACAGGCGGCCCGTCGTGGTACAATGCCACATTCACAACATTTGAGAACAATGTCAGCACATCACAGCAAAAATTCGATCACATTCGAAAGTATCGTTTGTTCTCAAATGGAATTACAACGACGAGCAACATCGTTCTCACATCGACGAAATACATTATGTCGACCATCGTCTTTATATCCATTATCAAATCGAACGTCATTATTGGCACCAAATTCATATCAATCATCGTATTCGAGTACGCGAACATTATCATCGATGCCATCGGACATAGGTTTACACTTTTCGAATGGAAGTAAATATAGTCGAACATCGTCGACGAATTCAGCGAGAGTGGAGAGTGCTGCAGATAGACAATCGCTGTTTTCCATGTTTTATTGGGATTCGAATAGGACATCGTCATCGAGTAAAAAGGTAAAAGAGGCGAATTGTAATCAAGATTGAAAATTTTCTTTGTTGAAGAATGAAAGACGATGGAGTTTGGATTATCAGAAAGAAACTCCACTTTATTGGAGTTTACGATCACGTTTAATGGAAGAATATGCGGAATCGGAGTCTCTAATTGAATTTACTAAGAAAACTGTTTTAGTATTGATGAAAACAAGTGAGAAATTCTTTGAAAGATTTTTTTTCAACATTCGATTAATCTTCTTTCAGAAGAAGCAACAATTTTTCTTTGTCTTTTTCTCATTCTACCAATAATTATGCTCGGAACCGGTAGAATTCTTCAATTTTTCTTTTCAAATCCATTGATTTTCTTGTAGGTGTCAGTCATCTAAGCGATTGTCCACGTCAAAGTAAATTACCCATCTATCTCTTCGTTGCCGGAGCTGTTTGGATCACAAAACTTCTTCAGAATATCTGGCATAAGTACCGATTACAACAGAAAAGTTTAACCGAAGAAGAAGAAGAATCATCATCCGATCCAAATGACGGACAAGTTTTTATCGATGTTTTGATGACATCTTTTCTAATCATTTGGTTCTTTTGTGGACAATATTGGCTCATCACACTTGGATATCCTCCACATTTCGAACAAGCTTTACATAATCCAGATATTTGGTGTCATAAAACAGTTGTTTATTGTTCATTTGTATCGATCGTGATCACTTATTTTCTAGTCATGATTTTTCTAACTATTGTTTTATTTCTCGTATTTTTTACTCGATATACGATCACTAAACGAGCATCAAATCAATAAATTGCACGCAAATGAAATGTACAAGAAAATCATCGTGTTTCAAAGTCTTTCGAATATCTTGCAGTACATTTTTGGGAATTTAATTTCGTTTACTTGTTTTGTATATCTCAACGTTTATTTCATGTCTCAGAACAAACATGATGGTTGACTCATCGATAAAATTCATATTTATCACCACGGTCGTATTCAGTGAACTTCTTATAATAAATTTTAATGTAATGAGCTATTTGAGTGATAAAAGTCAAGATTTGACCTTGTAATATTCTGTCGTGTAAATATCGCTATTTTCATGCATGTGAAGACGAAATAATCAAAATAGAACATCGATTTTCATGATTTTTTATGTGCACTTCCTTTTTCGGTTCGAAAAAACATTGAATGAGTCGAATAATTGTTATTTATCACGGTCCATTGCGAACAACAACTATTTTACGTAAAATGCACACTCATACTGAAGTTAATACATTTGGAATAAACCTGCTTTGTCTTTGCACCCACCTTTCTCTTTCCTATAATTTTACGTCATTGCGTTACGCAAAAAAGAGAAGAAACATAATAGACAACTATTTATGGGTTATTCCCGACATAATATATTTACTTCTTATTGTTTCGTCAAATTTATTTCATTCCGAATCAGATCTTCTCTTATCATTGATTTCCAATGAACATCAATCCAATTATCAATGACACTGGTAAATGAACTTTCTATCTAATAACGAGGAAAAAAACCATATTTGTTTTTTCTATTGTAGAGTATCAGAAATGTATCATCAATGCTCGTCGAGTTCGATCGATAGATAAAAGTTTTTTTTGTCCAAATTTTTATTATGTGTTTCATGCAGAATTAGAAATTAATCTCAATCAGTATTTCTCTCAATCATCGCGTGAACGATGGTCACTTGGCTTCGTTGATTATGATTTACTTCCGCCAATGTTTTTTCGTGACGTAGATCTCAACACAAACGAACCATTTAAATTATTTTGGTTTCCAGATGATATACTGAAAATCGTGCACAATGCCAAGATCAAATATTGTTGTCGAGATTGTTCTCACGAATGGACAACAGCACGAGGACGAGCAGTTTTTCACGCAGAGAGACCAATAAGGAACAAGGTTAATGTCTTATTCACGTATTTATTTACACAAAAATGTCGAGAATGTCTTCAAGAGATTCAGCCATGTTGGTATCTTGATGAAACAACACGTGTTATGCGAAATATCTGTCGAATATTGAAAGACAATTTTTATTCCAATCGACAATTTTCATCGCAAGATTCTTCGTCGGACGAAGACGTAGAATTAACGTTAGGCGAACAACGTGCAAGTCGTATGACAAATTTTCACGAGAGAAATTTATGTTCAGCATGTTTAGCTGGATCATGTTTTGCATCGAATTGGGAACATAAGTGCAGAAGATAGTTTTCAGTCAAATAATTGTTTTTTTCTTGTCATTTAGACGAATTTTGTTGTAAATAAACGAATATTTTCTCGTGTTGGCTTTTTTCCGCAATGACTCATCGAAGGAATCATCAGCTGTTATGATGCGACGTGGCCATGAAACAACAAGACGCTCGTGCTTTCTGCGAAAGAACAGAAAAAAAACATAATTCAACCGCAAGTTCTCGGTTATATTTCGTAATTTTATCGAGATTTTCTATGAATGACGAAAGTACACGACTCAACCAAATTGAAACATTGAGGAAAAAACCAAAGAGCAATACACAGCGTGTTATTACATCATTCTGGAAACGTCCAAATGACTCACTGAATGATTATAAAAGGTTTTCCACAGTGCAGAACACGAAAGAAAAAAAAACAGTATGATTTATCATATATCTCGCTCTTTCTCTTCTTCCTCGAGATATAAATACGATGTGAAACTCAGACATTTATTTCATAATCTGATGAAAACTAAAGAAAGAGAAAGTTATGCGACTAGTCGATGTTATTACACCATTCGTCCACGTCATTGAGAAAATTACAACACCAAAGTGAAATTAATGACTCCTTTATAAGAAGAATATCATTTGATTACATAATTAACCTCCTCTCAAATTGAAAATATTCATTGTAAACATTGTCTGAAAGGTCCGCTGTTGATTTTGTCCACTAACATTTCTATTTGAAAGAAACGAATCGTCCACGTTGCGGACTCACGTGAATATCTCGTTCTATACTTGGTTTTTTCCTTCTGTCTCTTCTCTTTTTTCCCTTTTCTTATTGTAATTTCTCCACATAGCTATAATACCCAGCAGAAGGAATTACTCATCATTCTTTTTCTCTACATAAAAGCGAACGCGTTCTAATCGTTGCTGCTCATTTTTAGATTTCAACTAAACACACACATACACACTTTCATTCGCGTATTATTGCCATCTGAAATCAATATGACTGGCTCTATACCACAACTAAGTCGTCAACATAGCGAAACGGCAACGAATTCAAACATGGAAAAAGCCCAGAAACATGAAAAACCTCGTCGAAGTTCGTCAGTGGATGATCATCGAGGTCTATTGGAAGTTATATTGGACTTGCATGATCAAAAGGATGTTTTCTTCCCTCAACGTGAACGTCGAACAACTGATTACGATTCTGGTACCGATGAAATTGAACAACAGTTGGAACAAACGTGTTTCTCAGCAATAAACACTGATGAAGATGAACCATCCCAAGTCGTAACCACCTGCAATGCGGACGAAGGATATTCAGAAAATGAAAGCGACGAAAAATCAAAAATTCTGGACATAAAAAATGATCGTAAGTTGAGCAATATTTCTTTTTTGCTGACTCATGATGACATCAGCAAAACGAACAACAACGTTTCACTATAACATTTGTTTTTCCTTTCTTTTCTAGTTAATCTGGTTAAAACAATTCCTGATGAAATCAAAAAAGATTTCTGTCAAGATACAACTCAAGCATTTCATGCCGAGTTCGCTCGTCGTATTTCAATTCCATTGTCTCTCAAACACAAAGTTCGATATTATCTCTTTGCCAAAAGTGAACTTCCTAACGAATACTTCTCGAATAATCCAGCTAAAGTTTACGGCAAACTTGACAATGCAAAGGCACAATTCAAATGTACAGAACGTCGATGTCAACATGCTTGGACATCGATGCGCGCAAGAATCTTATTTACAATCTATGCGTCGAATCCCGGTTTTGTTGTCTTGGAAATCTTCGGACAAGATTGTGAACGATGTGGAACATATGTCGAAGCTGTTTGGTATGTCGGTAAGTGTTCTCGTTTTAATGAATTATTTGGGAAAATAATCACTTTTGTTGTTTAGACGAGGTCTGCCGAGTGATGAAAAACTTAGCGCAATGTATATTTGAGTTGTTCTTCCCTGATATGCTCTATCAGCTCGAAGCCGAACCTCAAAAACCCGCGCAAATCGACGCAAAGCAAGTTTATCAACGTCGTCATGACCCGATGCAACGAAAAGGAAAAATGATGAAACAGCATCAGAGTCAATTCTGTGAAGCATGTCGACGTGGTATATGCTACATTTAACGAACTAAACTCAAACAGATAGTTAGACATTAAAAAATTTTTTTAAACAATTTGTTCTCGTTCTTTGTTTTCTATATATGTATATATCTATATATCTATTTTAATTCTTCTTTTTCTTCGTTACGCATTATATAGACACAATTTTTTAGTTGAAAAAAAAATTTGCGTATAAAATATGAAAATAACTAAACAACTCGTGATTTATTTTGCGTTGAAAGACAAAAAACTGAAGAAATTATGTATCACGGTTTAGGAATTTCTAATGAAGCGCTCATGAGCAGTGAAAGAATGATCATAATGATCGGTGAAACTAACGAAAAAAATGCGAGTAGCGCAACAACAATACCAGCAGCTGGCAATGGAAGTCCGAGAACATAGTCGTTCGTTGATTTCGGATTGAGTTTGACTATTCTGTATGCACCAGCAAATCTAAAAACAAGAGACATCTTGACTTTTGTCTAAACAAATTCATTTTTATCATTACGGAAAGCTGATAAAAGCAACGATCAGTAGAAATGACCAGTTCTTCAATGAATGAACGAGAATGACCGGTGCAACTGCGAATGAAGTCATGTCAGCGAAAGATTCGAATTGATTTGTCGTTTCCGGTTTCGGATGTTGTTGTCGATATGATTTTCTGTTGAGATAAGAACAAACACCAGCAAGAAGAATAAATAATGAAGAAAATCGATAAAAACCACTGATTGACATCAATAAAGATACCAATCCACATATCAAATTCGCGAATATCAGCCGATGTGGAATATTTCCGAAGAATTTTCGCTGATATTCATTGGCAATTTTCACGTAGTTATCCATTGTGACTGGCTTTTTGCTGTTTGTTATCAAATGTGATCCGTTGTTCACACGCGAACTTCTATTGGTCGGACGTTTTCACTAATAAATTCCGAATATTTTTGAAGAAAATTCGAAAAAATCGATCGGGAAAACATTCATTATTCGAATTCGGTTGTAAATTTTCGAAAAATCTTTCTACTGACATCTATAACAGCAAGAGAAGTATGATGACTCATGAAACCTATTAGTTCGAGTCTTTTTTTTTCTTTCTTGTTCTTTTTTTTCATTCACCGTAGTCAACGGAAATGAGCAATAAAAAATTGATCAAGTCAACTTCAACCGTTCGATCCAGAAAATTTCCTCCACCTTTAAATTTACCTTCGATTCCCAATGAACACAATACATCCGAACAAAACTCCTCAATGAACGATTACTCTTGCTCATCTTCTCCGTGTTCGCATCAGCCGATGTCATATGTAATTCACTTTCTCGAGGCTTTTTTCTCCTGAGTATTGCAATGTGTTATAGACTCTTCCAACGTGCCAACGTCCTCAAATTTTTCAACGCTTACAAGATTCTTCATCATCGTTATTAGTGACGCCTTCACGGAGGTCACAAAGTTTGAAGATCTCGAATCAATTGAAGTAAATTTCGAAAGAAAATACACATTTTTCTTTTGCTTGAGTTCCACGAGTTTAGACAACGGCAAACAGGAAATGTACCTGATCAACAATGGATTGATTGTATTTGTTTAATTATCTCCAAATCATTGAAAAATGAAATTGAAGTATTACTTGATAAATACAAAACGGTAAATATTGAATTGAAAATCGAAAAAAAACAATGACAACTCTATGTTGATTAGAACTATTTCGATCGAATCAATGCTTCAGACACATCCGACGAGATTATTCGAACAAGTTTATGTGAAATGGTTTCTCAGGTAATGAAGCTTTAGTTATAGGAAATGATTAATACTGTTGATACGATCGAGGTTTTAGTAAAGGACGTCCTTTTTTCGATTCATGTCGTTAGTTACTGAGTAGAACAAGAAAAAGAGAACAGAAAAGAACAAAATGTGTGGACACCCGCGCCGGGACTCGAACCCGGACTCTTCGGATGGCTCTGTTCAAAATAAACGTAGGAGTCCGATGCCTTAATCCATTAGGCCACGCGGGCTTGTCGTTGTTGAATCAACTTATATATATTTTGTTTTTAGACTCTTGCAACGTATTCAACCAGTTCATCGGCAATGACGAATTATAATGCAACACGCACTTTCTCTTCAAATAAACCAATCAGTAATGTTTCCAAGCAAGTTTTAATGAGAAAAAAAACCTGTTTCAAGGTTAGACAAATTCTTTTTTTTTCTCCTAGGAGAAAACATGATGATATCGATGGAACTCGTTGTGAATTTTGTTCAATATCAGTCAATGATCAAACGAAATTTGTGATTAGTTATATCATTCCCGGTAAATGTGCTAATATTGCCAATAGTGATCAACAAAAATCAAAACAATTTCAAACGAAATTTTCTCATTTATTCACCGTAAGAAAAGTCAAGTTTTCAACAACAACAACAACAAAGTTCGTTTTATTTTCATTATTTAGTACATTCCCAATGAATATATTCAATCGTATCTCACTGATAATGCTCTTTTAAAGCCGCAAAAACCGAAAATTTGTTTAATGTTGTATGATGATATTGTTACATTTATGAACGAAAATGATCTCCAATTGAGGTGAGTTTTATCCTTTGATTCGAAATCGAATTTAAGTTATGTTCTATGTTTAGCGGAATATCACTCGATCAAGCCTTCACATTATCCAATTCGATACTTCAACATATTCATTCTTGTTCTCATTAAAATACATCTTTTTATTTGAAATATTTATATGAAATTTCATATAATAAGTTTTTTTTTATATATTTTAGATAGAGAATGACTTGGTTGAATGATTGGCTCATGGAACATGTCGGTTTCTACCGATATGCGTTGAAACAAGCTGACTATCGAACGAAAGATTGGTTCTTATTATGGGCTGATCCAATTCCAACACTTTTCCTAACGTTTATTTATCTCCTGATTGTCTATTTCGGTCCAAAATATATGAAAAATCGGCCAGAAGTTCGTGTTCCGGCTATGATACTTTTTCTCTACAATATGGCTCTCGTTGTTTTGTCAGGATATATGGTGACCGAGGTAAAGAAGATCACACATGAAATCGATTTTGTTATTTCTTGTTTCTTTAGATATTTTTGGGTGTCTATCGTAGTCGATATAATGTAATTTGTCAGAGAATGATTGTGACGAATGATAAAAATGAAATGCGAGTTGCGAATGCTCTTTGGTATTATTATTTTTCGAAATTAATCGAGTTTTTGGATACGATATTCATGATTATTCGAAAACGTTTCAATCAAATTACATTTCTACATGTTTTCCATCATTCAACTATGTTTTTTCTCTGGTGGATTGTTTTAACATGGGTACCGGTAAGATCTTTCATTCCGATTGTTCTTGATAATAATACAAAATGCTTTGCTTAGGGTGGACAAGCTTGGATGGGACCTTTTTTAAATTCAATCGTTCATGTTTTTATGTATTCGTATTATGGTTTGTCAGTTTTTCCATCATTACGCGATAAACTTTGGTGGAAACGATACATAACAATGTTGCAACTTGTAAGATTAAAAAGAACGATTTTCTTTGAAACTATTTGTGTATTTAGACACAATTTGTCATTGTTTTAACTCATACATTTGGAGGAATTATTTATGGATGCGATTATCCATTGTGGTAAAGAGAGTTTTCGATTGAATTCGAAAGTTTGAATGTTTATTTTAGGGGTCAATTGATGCTCGGTGGTTATATGGTTATAATGTTATTGCTGTTCCGGAATTTTTATGTTCAGGAATATAAAACAAGAGATAAACGGGTTAAACAGCGTAAAGACAAATGATAATCATTGTGATAATTTTAGGCAGTTTTCATTCAAAAGGAATCTCTTAACAATGTGGTAGAATGACCTTTTTTTTATCTCATTTTTTACCAAAATGAATCAATTTTCTGAAAATAAAGATCACCTGTGATAATAAACTTATATCTCATTCAAGCGAAAGTAGAACACTTCAGATTGTATGTTATTTCAATTGCCATTCGTTCAATCTCGTTAGTTAAGTCAATATGTGCAACTCTGAGATAAAAGGAGTTTGGTAACGAGGCTCATTCACAAAAACTGTCTCCATGAAACATTCGAATACCACAGAATCGATTATATTCGTCCTAAAACCATCTCATACGAGTACAAAACTATATGTATGATGATCGATTGTACGCACAGACAGTAAGGTCGGATAAGAAGAGAGAAGTGACGAATGTACATTCTTGCTCCATCTCCTTCTCATGAACTTTATCTCGAATATATGGTATCATGACTGTTTCCAAGTATAGAGAGCATATATTAACATTAGATCTTACGAAAAACTTTATTGTTATATGATATAAACATGGACAGTTTCATCAGTAAAACTGCACTTTTATAAGATCGGTCATTTATGATTCTTTTTGTAAGGAAAAAGAAAGAAATAGAATTTGTACATCTCAATGTATTTGAATAATAACCGTACCGACTCCTTATTTAATCAACGATATATCCCATCGAGGTAAAAATATTGCGTATCTTTTATATCGCATGATGATTACGAAAACTAAAAGCAGTGAAGTTATACACCATAAGGAAAGTACGTTCTTTACCTATTTTTGCTTTCTCTTTCCCTCTCACTCGCAGTGAAGGTATAATTATCTCATGTAACAGTATTTTTCTTCATTTTCATTGAAGATATTTTTCTACGTCATACCCCTTAAAAAATGCTTCTCAAATGTCATCTAATCGATTGACATTGAAAAATATTTCTATTTGTTATTTGATATTGTAAAGTAAAATCAAGAATTTGAAGAAGATTTTAATTTGATTCAGAATATCAAATTTGTTTAGATCAAATCACTCCTATGAAATGAATTTTAAAAGTTTTTATGTAAATTTCTCGTTCGTAATGATTCATTAATAATAAAAACAGTGCGATACAGAAATGTATTCATCAACTACAATGATCAGTATATTTACATCTTTGATTTCTGGGTGAATTCGAAATAAAAGCGATGTACTGCATTCGACATATTTTTGAGATGATGAAACCAATTGAAGCAATTAAATAATACACAACTCGTCAAGTACCTTTGCCCAGTTTTATTTTGATCGAAAGGGAACATCACCACCTAACGGTCTAACCCAATCCATGTCTTTTGTTATTATCAATCATTCTTTTTCTCTTTCAAACAATTGCGATTGTGACTTTCTTCGACAACTTCCTTTGAATAGACATCTAATTGCTCGTTGTTTTTTTTTTCCTAGAAAAAACAAACCGAATACATAATTTCGTCTTTTGTCTTCAATCATTCAAATATTGAATAGCCTTGTCATCCATTGAATTTGAATTAACAGACCGACATATAACGTTTGTTTAAATTAACCTTAAACATATCATACCTATTTATTCATATATACATTTACTGTTTTGTTTCGTTCGGTCCTTAATTCTGACTTTGATTGAAGCAAATCATGTGTAAATTATTGTATCGATCACATGTATCTTATTATCTACAGGCAGTCGTGTTAACATATTCATGAATCAAATTGTCATTCACGTATTTTCTATGTAAATTTTTATAATGTACTTATCGTATAAATATGTTTCTTTATATCGAGATAAGTTAGACGGATGTTTTTCTATTTTCCTTGAGAAGTATTTTGACGTTAGGGAACTACAGACAGTTAATAAGAATCTAAATGTTTGCATTCGTCTTTTTTTCTCAATCACATGGAGAGAAAAGGTGATTAATCAATTAACCGAGACTGTTTGATAGAAAATTTTTCTTTTTTCAAATCAATCGATGACGGCGTACTTCTTTTTTCGAACTACACGAGCAAAATTATTCTTGTTTATGTTATTTGATAGCTTCTCAATAGACTTTTTTTCATGATGTCATCTTCGAAAAACATTCTGGACATGTTTTTTGAAGTTGCACATGCTTCACCAAATCAAATTGCGATCGAATTGAGTGAACAAACATGGACATACGATGAATTGTTAACGAATGTTGTTCGTCTTACTCAATATCTTCGAATAAAGAAAGGCGAAATTGTTTATCAATATGTTGATCGAAGTTTAGAAATGGTTTGCGGATTGTTAGCGATTATGTACTCTGGCGGGGCTTATTGTCCGTTAAATCCAACAGATTCGTTTGTACATATTCGTACATTGATGGAATCGATTCCGAGTCGATATGTGCTCGTTCATGAGAATACTTATCGACGATTTTCGACAATGACACAAAGAAATATTTTTATGATTAATATCGAACGCATTCTATTAACTGAAAATAGCAAGTTGAACGTGATAAAACGTAAGTTGATTGAGAAGAAATCTTCTCTGACATGATTTTGTTCGTTTTCTTTCAGTAGAGAGTATCAAAAATGATAATCCAAGTTTCGTAGTGTTTCCATCCGATGTAAACAAGAGACAAATAGGAATTATTCATACACACGCATCTCTTGTTGCAAATCTACAACATATCATTCAATGGGAGTCGCGATTTGGTGAAAAAGTTTTTCAAGTAGTAGAATCTTCATGGATTATTCATTTATTTGAAATTTTAATTCCATTAATCGTCATTCGTTCGGGCACACTGGTACTTTTACCACCCGAAGATAGTTTTAATCTTGCTCGTTTTTGCAAAACAATTCAAAACAAACAGATTACTGTTCTTTTCCTTGATCCGTTCTCAATCGAACCATTACTAGAATATCTCGAATCTCATGATCAACCCGAATCTGGTTTACTAAGAACCGTTCGTATTTTGTGGACATTAGAGGGATCTGTTAAAGCACAATATCAATCGCAAATCTCATCGTTTGCTCCACAGGCTCGTCTGTATTCAATGTACAATACTATTGGACGCGAAAGAGAAAACGAATTACCGCAGAATTTACCGCGTATGACTCGGTACAGTTCATCCCCTTGGATTGCAGACCGACTCGATGAATTTCAACGTCTTAGTACGTATTAAGATATTCGATTCATTTCTTCTGACAGTTTTCTTCAATTTGTGTAGAGAATCATCGATGCTCGTTATCTTTACCTTATACAAATGATACCTATTGTTTAAAAGTAGGAAGATCTTGGCCGAAAACAAACAACTACCTCGTTCCGATGAAAGAGAGAAAACATCCGAAAACGTCAGTTAATTTTTCTGACGAAACACCCGGTGTAAGAGAATCTGATTATTTTCTCAATACTGATCGAATCTCGAATGTTTCAATCGATTCCGATAATTTACCTTTTCCCGGTTTACGTAAAAAAGTCTTTTGTTGTTTCAATCAAACAACATTTCCACGATATCAATGTTTGAAACTTGTTTCATCACCGTGGTTTGAACGGTTCACTTTATTTGTTATTCTATTGAATTGTATCACACTTGGCATGTACCAACCATGTCCGTCAAACATTGGGCTTGATTCATCGAATAAATGTTCTACAAATCTTTGTTTTTATCTTCATATTGTGGATCAATGTATTTTCGCATATTTTACACTTGAAATGTTTATCCGAATAGTTGCAATGGGTTTTATCGGCAAAGATTCCTATCTAGCAGAGTCATGGAATCGTTTAGATTGTTTTATTGTTATAACAGGGTAATGAATTTCTTTTTCTTACTTATTTTGTTAATTGAATTTTCGTATTTTCAGATGGATTGAATTATTACTTCCAGGTGATAATTTGAGTTTATCATCGATTCGTACAGTACGTGTTCTTCGTCCATTACGCGCAATTAATACCATTCCATCGATGCGTATTCTTGTTATGCTTTTATTAGATACCTTACCGATGCTTGGTAATGTTCTTCTGTTATATTTCTTTCTCTTTGCCATATTCGGTATTATCGGTGTTCAGCTTTGGAAAGGTGTTTTACGCAATCGATGTTTCTTACAATTGAACAGTTCAGTTATTAGTCACTATTATCCAATCGAGTATGTTGTATTCCTACTGTTGAGTATGAATCAAAACGAAGGACTGTCATCTTTTAGTGAATCATTCTCTTTTCATCCGTTTTACGTTCCAACGGACGATCGCGCATTCATTTGTTCGAATTCGTTCGCACTTGGAGTAAACAGATGTTCGGATATTCCAAAATATCATCAAGAAAATGTCACGTGTACACTTGGATTGAATTCTTTACTGAATCGAACATCAACTGGCTGTATCAATTGGAATCAATATTATCAAACTTGTGCTACTTCGGATGAAAATCCCTATTCCGGTGCAATTAACTTCGATAACATCGTATCAGCATGGTTGGCCATCTTTCAAGTTTGTGTATATGGCATGCTCATTGATGAGAATATCGTTTTTGCTTTTCTTTCAGATCGTTAGTTTGGAGAATTGGGTGGAAATTATGTATTATATTCAAGATGCGCATTCGTTTTGGAATTGGATTTATTTTTTAGCTTTGACGATCATTGGTTCGTTTTTTATGATGAATATTTGTTTGGCGGTGATCTCCGCACAGTTCAGTATAACGAAAAAACGCGAGACAGAGTTGATGGCGGCGGAACGAGAACGATTTTTGCAATCAACGAATTCGATTTCATCAAGTATTGATCAAAAATCGTGTTGGGAAGTGATCATGATCCATATTGAAAGATTTTTCAAACGTTTACTTCAGCGAAAAAACAAAAAAGTATTGCTTTATCGTCTTCTAATCTCAATTCTCTGCTCATCTTTTACAGGCTCAAGGAAACCATGAGAACAATGATGTTTCTGATCGAATACAACTTTCATCAGAACTGATCGTTCATGATGGTTCCCACCGAAACAAGGAAAGACAGCATGAAAGTCAACATTCATCATATTGCTCTTCACCGTGTCGAACAATTCTCGCACGTTACGTTCACAGCAAATGTTTTGATCTGATCATATTTTGTGCGATTATTATCAACACACTTTCCATGTCAGTAGAATATCACGGACAACCGCAATGGTTAACGAATATATTAGAACATGTCAATTATGTATTTGTTGCGTTATTTACCATTGAAATGATCCTGAAAATCTTAGCGGATGGATGCTGGACTTACATTAAAAATCCGCTGAATCTTTTTGATTGTACGATCGTTATAATTAGTCTTGTGGAGTTGTATGGAGCACAGAATAGTGGTTTATCAGTTTTGCGAACGTTTCGATTATTGCGTGTACTGAAACTTGCGCAGTTTACACCAACGTTAAGAAAACAATTTGTGAGCTATGTGAAAGAAATTTTCGAAGTATTCTTTATGATTATCTGATTTAGCTTGTCATGATGAAAACACTGGATAATGTCGCAACGTTTCTCTTACTTTTACTTCTTTTTGTGTTCATTTTCAGGTAAGTTGAATGATGAAACTAAAGATTTCGTTTTTATAATTCATTTCATCAGTGTTCTTGGAATGCATTTATTTGGTGGTCAGTTTTGTACACTTCAAGGATTCAATAAAACATCACGTCAACAGTTCACAATGAATTGTCGATGTTGCACGTGCGTTGAAGTGACAACATTGAAGAATTCGACTGACTTGAAAGATGTAACATGTGAATTCGATCGGCCAAATTTCGATACACTTCGCGGTGCATTACTAACTGTATTTCAGGTAAAACTTTACAAGAATTTCGATGGCTGATGAATGTGTTGAAATAGATTTTAACGCAAGAAGATTGGAACGAAGTTTTGTATAAAGCTATGGAAAAAACTGGTTCGTGGTCTGCACTTTATTTTATTGCATTGATGATCTTCGGAAATTATGTTTTACTCAATTTGCTGGTTGCAATTCTTGTCGAAGGGTTTGTTAACGAGGTAAAGCTAGAAATTTTACGAAATCAGTAAAATCTCGAATATGATTTGAAAAGTATGAGAAGGGGGTAGGGGATGATGCGGATGTGACGTAGTATCGCAACATACTAATGAGATCTATATGAGGCTTGAACAATTGGGAAAATTGCTTCGTATGTCATTGAATGATTGACTTATCGAGACTGAATCTTTGAAGTTAGTTTTTTGTATTTGATATAAACTGATTTATTCTAGAAAGAAAACGAAATTCCTGCCGAAATCCTTGTTGATTCAGCCCAAGATGGTTTTATTCCACCGTCGAATGTTTTGCAGTATACAATTTCTTCTTATTCTGAACATTCTTCGACTCTTTCACCGGACGAGTATTTAACTGCTCCTGGAAGCAATGCTACTGAAGAAAATTCCAGCGAAATTCTATCATCTCAGCCATCGCTAGCGGATATTTCACTCTCAATGGACGACAGTTCGTCGATGAGTAGTTACGCAACAGTAGAAAACACGAAAACTCACGCAAATCATATTGATGCTTTGTCACCAATACACGAAGAAGCTTCGTTTCGATCAAGTTATTCGGATCCAAAGAGAAGACAAAATGAAGATTCCTCTCAAAATTCGAAAGTAAATCATTTAAAACACATTTTCGATCACATTCTCTTGTTTTCGTTTAGAATTCTGAATCATGTTGTAGTTGTTATTCTCGGTTGGGATTCTTTTCGTGTCTTCGAAGACGACACAACTATTCGCTCTATCTTTTTTCACCTACAAAACGGTATTATTTTCTCCCAAGTCAATCGATTAACAACAAATCTACTTTCTTAAATTTAGATTTCGAATAGCTTTACGACAACTAACTGAAGAGAAATCTTTTGATACGTTAGTTCTCATTTGTATCGGACTCAACTGTATAACACTTGCCATGGAACGTCCATCGATCGCTCCGCACAGTTTGGTAAAAGAGAATACTATTTCTTTTCTTCTCAAGTTTGGATATGTTTTTTGAAGGAGAGAAAATTTTTAACTTGGGGTAATTATGTGTTTACGGTAGTATTTACGATTGAAATGATTATTAAAATTCTCGCCGATGGTTTGGTTATTGGTCGAAATACTTATCTACGAAACAATTGGAATCGTATGGATGGGTTTCTTGTTCTTATTTCAATCATAGATTTAATTATTGCGAATCGAAGTAACCTGTCAACGACCATGAATTCAAATACAACGTCCCGTATTCTAGGTATCCTAAGAGTACTTCGAATATTAAGAGCGTTAAGACCTTTAAGACGTAAGACTTCGAAGTTATACGGTTTTTTTTATAGATCTCATTGAGTTTGTTTTAGTTATCAATCGCGCACCGGGATTAAGACTTGTTATCGAATCATTACTTTCATCGATTAAACCAATCGGTAATGTAATTGTTATCTGTTGTGTATTTTTTGTTATCTTCGGTATTCTCGGTGTACAGGTAAAAACTTTTCCGAACCATGTTTGAGGAAACGTTTTTTTTTTGTTTAAGCTCTTCAAAGGACAATTTTATCATTGTGATGGTCCTCAAGCAGACACTGTTACAACAAAACAAGAATGTTTAAGTCTTCCTGAACATCAATGGATCAATCAGCAATATAATTTCGATAATTTGTTTCAAGTATTTTTCTTTGCAATAAAATGTCTGTTTTCTGATCAATTGTTTCTCTAGGCTTTGTTGACATTATTCGTGTTGTCGTCGAAAGACGCTTGGGTGTCGATCATGTACAATGGAATTGATGCTGTCGGTGTTGATATGCAACCGAAACGAAATCATAGTGAAGGAAAGTTTGTCTATTTCGTTGCTTTTATCTTAATGGTCGGCTTTTTCGTGGTGAATGTGTTCGTCGGTGTAATTGTGGAAAATTTTCAGGCGTGTCGAGAAGAACTTGAAAGTCAACAAGAAGCGCAAATTGCAATTAATCGTCAAAAAGAACTCGAATGTCAACAGATTGAACTCTGTGAATTAGAAGAAAGTAAACATTTCTCACCATGGAGAAAGCATTTGTTTGATTTATGTAAAAGCAAAGCTTTTGATATAACTATTGCCATTGTTATTGTTTTGAACGTGATAACAATGTCGGTGGAATTCTATCAGATGCCAATGGTAAGAAAAGAACTTCGGTTTTTGTGTCTCTTTTGACGAGCATTTTGCGGTTTAGTGGTTGGAAAAGTTTCTTGAATATTGTAATTATTTGTTTACATTTATCTTCTTTATGGAATTTCTCTTGAAAATTATCGCATTTGGTGTGTCGCAGTATTTTCGTGACAAGTAAGATTTAGAGTTTCTTGAAAATTTATTTTCAAATTCGACTTTTTAGTTGGAATCGATTCGACGCATTTGTTGTATTTCTATCAATAATTGGAATCGTCATCGATAAAATGAGTCATAAAAGTGTTTTGCCAATCAATCCAACATTGATTCGAGTGATGCGACTTCTCCGAATTGCACGAAGTAAGTAATAAGCAATTCAATTGAGTTCTCGTTAATTTTCTCTTGATTTTGCAGTTTTGAGACTATTGAAAATGGCGAAAGGAATTCAAGCACTTATCGATACTGTCATCGAAGCATTTCCTCAAGTCGGAAATTTGTCTCTTCTATTCTTCCTTATCTTCTTCATCTTCGCTGCATTGGGCGTGGAATTATTTGGCAAAATTCACTGCACTGACGAACAACCGTGCGAGGGATTAAATAAACACACGAACTTTCAGAATTTTGGAGTCGCGCTTCTTACTTTATATCGAGTGGCGACAGGAGATAACTGGAATGCGATTATGGCAGTAAGTCAATTTGTAAATAACAACAATATGATTGAAATTCTTTGATTAGGATACAATGCGACAAGATGAGTCAACGGATGAAGAGAAAAGTTCTTTAATGATGATCATCTCTCCCATTTACTTTGTTACTTTTGTTCTCTCAACTCAATTTGTACTTGTTAACCTTGTTGTTGCTGTTCTTTTGAAGAAACTCGAAGTAAGTTTAGAAGAAGTTTCGCTTTCTTTGTAAAATTTTCTCCTTTAGGATTCTGCAAAGAAAATTGAAGACGAACAAAGAAGTCTTCTGACAAGAGAGGAACGCAATGTTGCATGAAAACATAATTTATATTGTTAGGCACAACCAGTTTCATAGAACAGAACATTTTAGCTTAGATTATTTATAATTCATATTTGTAATGACTGTTTAATTACTTGTGAAAACAAATTCAAATTTCTTTGTATTGTGTAGGAACTTTTTTTATTTGTTTCTATTTCATTTTTCTTCTAATCAGTTATCCTTCATAAAATTTCGAAGGTTTAACGATGATCTTTACAGTCTTGCTGAGTTTAGATACTCTCATTGATGGATTTCAATGAAATCAAACGTCTATATACTCGAGAAATAAGTATTTATTAAGGACACAGCAAACAGCACAAATAAGAATGCTCTATGTTTTTGCTTACGATTGTTTTCCATGGAGATACAGAATTAAGTACATATGTTTAATTTGTTAAATCCACAACCAAATAGTACGAATGGTCCCCAATAATCAGGGCTTCGATAATCGTTCAATTCTTTTAAATCACGAATTGTTCGAGTGAATGAACATGAAATTGTGAGTCCTTCTTGAAGATACTTATAAAATCTCTTTGCAAATTCAACTGATATATTTGTTTCCAAATCAATCGTCGTTGCGACAACAGTCGAAACACCAGCTATAATAAATCCACGTGCCAATCCCAGATGTCCACTTCTGGTAAGAGAACTACCTGAAATAGATAATTCCAAACATAGAAATCTGCTCATTGACACTTTGATTTGAATATCAAATAAAGAATTTACCTTTCAATGTGCTGCATGAATTTAAAACGGCAAGTCGTGTAGTTCTTAGATCATAATTGGCTATTTGATTCGAGTAAAGCATTGTCTCGAGACGTTCTTTGCCATTGTCATATTGTAAAATCATACAACCACTTAATGCATAATTACTTTGTACTTGTTGCTCATCGTAGAATGTATGACCAGCATAGTGAAATATGGACGGTTTTGAATGAATTCTACTTTTTAAGAAGATTTCAACTTCTTCTTTAGTTGCACTTGAATGTGGTGTAAATGGAATTTGCTCATGTTGAAGTTTTTCGATTATTTCTACCAGTGAATAGTCTAAGTCGTACTCTTCTTCGAATTCAGGATGAACTGTTTCTGTAGTAAATACTTCTAATTGACATGATACATTAGATTCTTTGTTAAATGAATTCAACTGATAAATCTGATCAAAGCCAGCTGACAAAACAAATGAAATTTCAAATAAGTCTATCAGGTACTTCTCGTCATCTTCCGAGACTAACAGACTAGAGAAAGGTATGTACAACAGTTCTTCTTCAGCAATGATTTGAATACATTTGATTTGTTTGAGATGTATCATGATTGGCTTGAAAAGTATCTTGAAAAATTCTTTTCGTAATCTCGTCCATTTTTCCACATCGATATCTGATTCATCAATGGATTTGTCGTCTTGTCTTTCATTGAATCCTTCAGCCATGAACGTTATATTATCTAAAAACTGATCTACTCGAAGATTGTGCTCTTTTAAATCAATAATTTCAAATTTGATATTCTGTCGACCAAAGATCACATAGCAATAAATTGTTCCATTCGTTTTCAAAGTACACGATGAGTATTGAATATAACAATGTTCCGGTGGTATTAACAAATCCTTTTCACTCAATTGTTTTGTTTGCATACCTAACACTTTTCGATAAAAGTCATCACTTGAAACGATTTTCACATTGAAGATTTTATGTTCGTTAAGAAACGCCTCAATAGGTGAAAGGAAATCTTTGTATAATGCTGGATATTTACTTTTGATTTGGTCAATGTTTTGTTCAAATGTATGTTCTTTATTCACATCGTTTAATATAGGCGCGAGTCGTTCCAATAACTTTTCTTCATCCATGTCCAAGCCAGTACGGACGAGATCGTGGAATTCAGCTGCCAAAATCAAACAATCGATTTTACCTTTATTATAAAAACCATTGATTTTGTATGTTAAATATGCGCAGTTCTCTGGTATTTTTACTGTATTGCTTTGCAGTTCAAAGCAATGAGCTAAAATCATTTCTTCCGTTACATAACCACGCGAGATTCTCCAGTCTGCTGTTCGAAAAGCTTCACGTTCCAACTTTTCCGCTTGTAAATTACAATTCTTCTTTCTTGATCGTCTTGAAAAGTCGATGCATAAGGCTTCATACTCGTCATACCATGCAGCGATCATCGTTTTGTATTGAAATACAAACGCAGCAGTCGATGAATAATCGTTTTTGAACAATGTTTCAGTCAGTAATTTATCACCCTTTTCGCGACATCCAACAAATCCATCGTAATCGCCTTCGTAAAGATGCGCTTTTGCGCTTAACAAATAATAATCACAAATTTGTAGCACATTATCGTCATTAAGAACAGCATAACCAGCTACAGCTAGACATGCAATGAATTCAAGCATTCGCTTTTCGCTGAGCTGATCTTTTGCAATTTGTAACCAGAAATGAGTTTGGAATATTGGATTACCAATGTATACCAATCGAGAAAGTTCTTCATAAACCATTGATCGCTGTTTTTGTTGAATGTATTCTTCTATGATTAAAGTTTGAATATCAAAAACTAACTCTTTGAATGTGTTCAATTCTGTTTGACAGATTTTCGTTGCTTCTCTTAGCAAATCAATAATGCAGATCGAATGTATTGTACTATCTTTTCCATTAGTGCTTTCCTCGAGACGAATTAACTTCAGACAGAAGCATTTTTCCAATAAAAATAATAAACGTTGCGGAATTGTGGAAGAAGTCGAAAACTGTTCTTTCTTAGATTCCAGAATTTCCAATGCTTTTCGATATTTTAGGACACGACGTAGTATTATCGCATGAAATAGGACCTCAGTAAGTACCATTTCATTACAAAGTTGATTTGTTATGTTCTCATCATATATAATATTGTGTTCCAACAGCATCTTTTCTGTTCGACTGAACGCTCCAAAATTCGTTGCTTCCAGAACATTTATCAATGTTCCGCTTTTAAGATCGTCATCAAATACCATCTCCATCAGTAACGACAGACCTTCTGACACGAATGGAAACATCAGATCAGGTGGCACATTCGAAGTGATATATTCAAGACGGTTATAACAGCATAGTGTCGATAGTAGTCCGTGTGCTGATACTTCCGCATACTCTGCTGTACCATTTTCAAACGGGATAATCTAGGGGAGGTATAAATTGATACGGCCAAGAATAGAAAAACTTTGGGCCACATGTGATTTATACATACTTGAATAGTTTTACAACGAGCAATACCGTCCAAAGCATCTCTATTTGTCGATGTGATTTCCAAAACTGCTCGAAAATCTTGAAGTGCGCGGTCGATATGCATCAAACATCGATTTGCTTCGCCTCGACGGTATAAACATTTTTCACGTATGTTCTTATCATCAGTTAGTTTCAGGACGTCATCACAAAAACTTATACAAGTGACATATCTTTGTAGTTTTAAGTTACAATACGCCAGGTTGAGATACAAAACTGCGTTCAAACCAGCACATTGTCCCTCATGTGTTACAAACTGTAACTTTTGAACGGCTTTGTCATATTCATCTATCGCGTCGTCGTATTGTTCAGCCTGAACGAGAAAAAAATAAAAATTCAGTCCATGTTGACGCATGAGTGAATAACTACCTTTACAAATTTGTTTCCATTGTCTTTGAACTTGATAATTGTGTCAATTATGTCCCGTTCGTTTAGTGTTGTTGAAGTCATTCGTGAATCTAATAGACAAAGAAGATTTGCCGATTGATCTTCGTTCGAATGACTTTCAAAACAGGAAACTGACAGTCTATCGGTTTAGAATAACGAGATTTTGAAAGCAATTGACTGTTGACAACCAGTCAGTACAACTCAAATATTGCCAAGCAATCGGCAATCTTTTCTGTTATTTCAATTCTTACGAAAGAACGAGCAATGTTTGTTTACGATTCGCTTCTATTTAGAGCGAGATGTAATAAAGTTTCAAGACAAGGAGAATGAGTCTTTTCGATTGTATCGTCCGTTCTTGTAGAAAAAAATTCAGATCTCTAAGAAAAATACAGACGTTATTGAGATACATCTAATCCATTTGACGTCATCTCATTTATTTTAAAGCGGAGAAAATCTAATAAGAATACAGCTTAAGGTATTATTGACTTGTTCGAAATAAAAAGAAACGCATTGTCAGTGTTTTCTCCACATACAAGCAATGATGATTGAGAAGAAAATGCATCGTTTCGTTTTAATTATTTTCATAAGGTACATTTCGAGTCCTTTCGCTTTCATTATATTCCTCTCTACTTCAGTGCTTCTCTAGCAACTGAAATGAATTATGAAGCATGTAAAGGAACATCTCAATATGATCGATGCTCAACAAATAGTGCTTGTGGCTGTTTCCATCGAATCAATACTAATGAAAGTAGCATTTGTGGCTTTCTTTGGACATCATGCTCTCAACTTGAACCATGTCGTCCTTCGGATAACACATGTGATCAAAAAGATTCAATTTGCGTCCATCATCGCCGATGTCACAATCATCCTGTTTGTTATCCATTGTCAATGATGAATAAGCAAATATGTCCATCAATCACAAGTAAAGAAAGAATCGTTTCAAGATTTTTGTCACATTTCAAAATTTGACTAATGTAGCAACCACAATAAGTACACCTGTTCGAGAACCAAGTAACATATTTGTACTTTTCAAATACAAAGAAGTTCATGAATATGCTTAGAATGGTCATTTACAAAGAATCGAAACGTCACACGATTCGAAAATACAGCATCTGTCTTATCCGATGGAAAAGTATTAGTTGTCGGTGGATATGGTCGATATGGACATGAATGTTTCAATACAGCAGAATTGTACGATCATACGACAGGAAACTGGACATTGGCTGCATCTTTGAGTATTGAACGAGTTTTTCATACGGCTTCTGTTTTAGCTGATGGAAAAGTATTAGTTGTTGGTGGATTAAACTGTAGGAAACGTGGATGTGTTCAAAGTGCTGAATTATACGATCCAAGAACAGATACTTGGACAAGTACTGGTAGTTTGAACTATCCACGATGTCATCATGTAGCAACTGTTCTAAAAAATGGAAAGGTTTTGGTAGTCGGTGGAAATCCAGAAAAGAAACTCCTTCGTGAACCTGACGCGTATGAATTTTGTTCGAACGAATTTGGACTAAATATTTGGTGAAAATACGAATTTAATTTTAGTAATATTAGTAAAACATGCGAAATATACGATCCTATAACAGGAATGTGGACACTTACTGGTGATATGCATAATGGACGAGCATTTGAACACCAAGCATCTATATTACACGATGGAAAGGTCTTGGTTACTGGTGACTCGACTACAATAGATTTCAAACAAGTTGCTGAATTATATGATCCATTGACAGAATCGTGGACAGTTACTGGGAAGACAAATTATAATCGACAATTCCATACAGCGACTGTGTTGAACAACGGGAAAGTATTAGTAGCCGGTGGAGTCGCATATAACCAAAGTACTGCTGAACTGTATGATCCAAAAACTGGAAATTGGACGCTCACTGGTAGCATGAATGATGGAAGAGGAGCACATGGTGCATCATTATTAACTAATGGAAAAGTATTAGTTGTTGGTGGAGACGATCGTACTTCTATGGGTCTTGAAAGTGCAGAATTGTATGATCCTGTGACAGAAAGCTGGTCCCGGACTGCTCCTATGCAACTCGGTAGAACTTTGGCTCAAACCTCTATGTTATTCGATGGTAGTGTATTAGTCACTAGTGATCCAAATGTGGAATATTTAACTGTTGGTACTGCGGAAATCTATTCATACTGATCATTAGTTTTTCTTTTTACTAATATTTCCATCAATTGCGCTTTTGAATAAACTTTCGGAGCTCATCTCATATTTCTTTTATATTTCGACGGCAATGGAGAGTTCACATCAAAGCGTGCTTTTCGCGTGATTCGATTTTGTAACGCGGTCGATATTCTGTGATTAATTCATCACATCGAGTTACTTAAATACAATGATAAGAAAAATTTCATCTGATGTTATTTTCTTTTAAGAGAGGTCAATGTCTATCGAACACAATTGAACTTATGCGTTGACCTTTTTCTTGGAAAATAGTTGTCGGACGACTGAAGGTCATATATTTCCACGTGATTGACAAAAGCAAATGGCTGAATTGTCTTGTGCGTTGTTTCAGCACCTCTTTAGCTACATTGATCAACTACCAGATCTGATTCGTGCCTCGTTTGTTTGTCACTATTGGCGATCGTGTATAACAGACGATGAACATTTTCTTAATCAATGGTTTCATCGATCATTGAAATTCTCTCGAGAATCACCTCTGAATAATTCGGCAATGAATGAATATCAACGAGAATTAACACAAAATATCGATCGATCTGTTTCACCAACAAATTTCCAATCAAGTCAATGTTATGTTTTACAAGTGATTGATCCATTTTATGTCAATACGAGGAAAGATTTCTTTGAACAACAATATCCCGAGTCATTTTTTAATGGATATTATTCATTTTCTTTTTGGCTCTTCTTACCTCGTCAATGTGAAATGAACGTTAGAATTGGAACGACTCATGTTCTTGACTTACATCACTGTTATCATACTGACAATCAATACGGATTTCGCGATGATAAACAAACTCTCTTCGATAATCAATGGATACATCTTGTTATAACCAATAGTGAATCACAAACGGGTTATTGTAAATGGATAAATGCGCAAAACATAAACTCATTTAATCTTCATCAAATGTTTAACTCTCATTTGAGTGGACTTTCGCAGTCAAATGCAATTACGATCACCTGTAAACGAATTAACTATTCAATGGAATCTCCAGTCCAAGCTCGAATTGCTGATTTAGTTGCCTTCAAACGATGTTTGTCAACAATAGAAATTCGAGCGATTTATCAACAACAAAAATGCATCGATAAAGTTCAAATTGGCACCTATATGATAAATAGAAGAAAAATAACTTCCAACTCAATTTGATTCATCATGTTTGTGTAATGAATTCTTTTGAGACAATTCTATTTGTCTAAATCAACTGTCAAACACTTTTTCTTGTAAAATTCACATCAATCGTAATCATTTTGTTGTATTGTACTCAGTATTTTTTAGTTTTTGTTCGCTCAAATGATCGATGGTTGGAAATGAGAGAGATTTTCATATTTCGAGCTATTAGGGAAAACTTCAATATGTTTTATGTCAAAAATAGATCTTTCAGATGATATAAGTCGTGTCGAGTTCATCTGTGTGTTGACATTTGCATAAATTTCCCTTAAATAAAAAGAATGTTTTCATCTGGAGAAGCGATGTTATATGTTATTTCTTTTCAATTGAATCGTTATTTAGCACTGGCCATTTTCTCGTTCTTAGGAACTATAAATGGAATTCTCTGTATAAATTTAATAGCTTTAGCTACATGTGATCGATGGTTTTCGTCAAGTCGAAATGTTTCTCATCGAAGGCGAAGTGTTCATTAAAAAATGCTAAAACAGTTTTTCTTTGTCTTTTAACTCTTTCAAGTCTTTTGCTATGAAGCCAATTTAACAAATACTCCATTAAAATGTTATTTGAAAACAGTCGGATGTGCAATTCTCTCCGATTAGGGGTGTCACTTTGGCGTTCCCATGCCCAGAACGGGGAACGAACAACGACTTTTACTTAGTACTGTGTACAATCGTATGTCAAAGGTATAACTACGCGTAAAAAAATGCTGCAGGATGAATGATAAAATCCGCTCCATTTCCCGGAATGGAACTCTAGGGAACGCTGACGCCCCTAGTCAGATTGATTCCCCTGAGTTACTATTTATTAAAGAGAAGCTAATATGACACGAATATTTCTTATTAATTATCTGTATTTAATAAAAGATCCCCGGACGAATATTTCGGAATGTTGATTCCGTCAGAAGCCTTTATGGAACCAACAGAATCCAGCGGGTTTTATAGGTTCTCATACTCGCAGTTTTCATTGCTTTTTCAAATTCTATATTTTCATATTATTCATTTATTGAAATTATTTATATATAATATAACGATAAGATTATTTTAAAACTAAAAAAAGTTTTAATAAAATACTCGATTCCAAGATTAAAAGGCTAAAATAAAATTGCTCATGAAAATTATATACAAATATAGTTCGAGTAAAACGAAAGTAAAAATGATTGTATACTGCCGAAGAAATGAACATTTTTTTACGTAGATCGTCGGATGACTTACTAACCATATCTAGAAAAACTGTTAATAAATGTCGCTTTAGCATACAGCTCATCTTTCTAAATAATAAAAATCTACTCCTTGCAAACATATTCATAAATGTGCCAGTTATTATGGGTTAAATATTGTCTAAAGATCATTAAAAAACCCTGTCGCGAGTAAGAATTAACTAAAGTCTATTACATAGTATTTGGTGGCATCAAGTCCTAGTGGCTTTGATCTGGAATGCTCAATATTTCATTATTTCTAGACACATAAATATCCGATACATTGAAAGGATACAAATTGATTTCTGTTACTAACAATCTTTATGAATCATTAGAAACTATTAGGAGTCTACAAAAGTCAATATTACATCTGGTTAAAAATGATCACTAATAAGGTTTAATGACTAAAGTTTAATTTTCAATGTTTTTAGAGGTTGGTCTTCCTTTTTTATGATATCTATTCGTTTTCGTAAGTGAACGAAAACCGATTTTTTTTAAATATGAATCATAGCAAATTATGGCGACTCATAAGTTCTTTTTTTTCCGGTGATGACAGATGAAACTTTCGGTATATTTCTCTGTTTTAATCATCAATAATTACAAATAGCCAAAGTACCCAACGGCGTAATATGTCACCGGCACATTGATCGTGAACAGGGATAAAAAAAAAGATGAGAAAAGGAGACACCGTCATCAACAACTATGGTTAGAAGTCATAATAATATTTTTATTAAATTTGCGGAGCAGTTGTGAAGGTGATAATCTGCAAAAGAAAAAGATAATCTTCTCATCCCGAAATATAAGAGGAAGACTTCAATATAGTTGATGAATAAGCTCAAGAGAATTAACGTCGAAATAGATTTTCTTCCCGATGATATAAGACATGTTGAATTCATCTATACGTTAACATTTGATACAATTTTTCTTGCATAAAAGAAATGTCTTCAATCATAAATGATGTTTACCTTATTTCACTATTAAGTACAATTTCTTTTCAATTGAATCGCTATTTAGCATTGGTAATCTTTCTTTTTGGAATAATTGGCAATCTTCTCAATATTGTTGTTTTTTCACAACGAATACTTCGTTCAAATTCTTGTTCGCATCTCTTTCTTCTGGCATCAATTTTTTATCTTCTTAGTTTATGTTCGGGCATTTTTCCTCGATTTCTGTCAACATGGGATGCTGATTTAGGAAATACCAATGGAATTTTATGTAAATTTCGTATTTATATTTATTTTAATTCATTAACCATCGCTTTTTGGTTAATAACATTAGCTACAATTGATCGGTGGTTTTTGTCAAGTCAAGATGTTTCTCGTCGAAATCGAAGTTCATTAAAAAATGTTAAACGAGCATTTCTTTGTCTTTTAATTCTTTCAAGTCTTTTTGAAATTCAACAAATCTTTTGCTACGAAGCTAATTTAACAAATACTCCATTAAAATGTTATTCGAAAACAGTCGAATGTGCAATTCTCTCCGATGTCTCATTTGCTTTCATTACTGTTCTCATTCCGGTGACATTGATGTTAATTTTTGGTTTATTAATTCTTTCAAACATTCGTCGATCTCAAAGACGTTTAAATCCGACAATTTCAAATAGTAATGGAAGGATCAATCAAATCTATGTTCATAATGGACGAGCAAATTCACAACGAAGAACAGATCGACATTTATTATCAATGCTTCTCGCTCAAATTAGTCTTATTCTTTTATTTTCATTTCCATTTGCTTTCTCAAAATTCTATTCAACAATAACAAGATATTTACCGAAATCATCTTTGCAAAGTACAATTGAAAGTTTCATTTTCAATTTATTTCTTCTGTTTATTAATGTGGCTTCGGGAATGCCATTTTACATTTATACTTTAACCGGAGGACATGTTTTTCGAAAAACATTAGTCAATCTCTTTCGGAAATAAATCTCTTAATTTAGTTGTTGTTGTTGAAATAGTCAATAAAGTCTATTTCATATCATTGCTGTCAGTACTCTATTTTATTTTCGATAATACCGTGTTTGACGTTCTTCTCACTTTCTTTGTTTAACAGGCAACTCTTTTCTAAAGATTTACAGTAGTCCTAAAGGATTTGAATGCTACAAAGACGCACTTTGTCTAAAAGAGTTGACTTGTAAGAAAGATATTTTTGAATGATTGAAAAATGGATATTGTAATCGTTATTGTTCATAGAGAGAATTTTTTCTTTTTTCAAATTACACTCGATATGTAAATATATACATATCGAAACGAAGAATCTAATTTCTAATGATTTTGAAATAGGTGAACGAGAAAAACAAACGTTTTGTTTCGAATTGTAAACATGATTAATAACGTACGAAGTAGAGAACGTTATTTATACATTTTTATCGATGCTTTGAAATAGTTGATAAGAAGTCATTTATATTTTATGGACATTTGCCTTTTTTATATAAACAAATTTTCTGTTTTTGAAATAAAATGAATAAAAAAATCGAATTCAACTAAAGTAATGTTAAGATTCATATGAAAATGAAATTCTTTTAACGTTTATTGTTGATAGATTGATGTTAATTGTATAGATGAGAATCGTTTCTCAATAACTGATGTATTACCAACTACAAATCAGGTTAACGATGCAGAAGAGAACAGCGAGATTGATGATGAGTCAATTTCAACGAGGTAGAATTCCTTCTTTTCACGTTCGAAACATTGATTTCAATTAGAAAAACTCGACGTTCAATATATTAAATTCAACTGGTCGACAAATGATTGGATTTAGTTTATTCTCAATTGTAACAATTGTTCTTGGAACACTTATTGTTTGTTATACAACACCAAAACCGACAGGTATATACTTTCAAAACTATCATTTTCATGAAATTTCAAATTTTCTATGAAAATTCAGTGAAAAAATGTGAATTAAACTTCGTTCGAACAAGTCCAAATCCAATTGAATATAATTATGGTCGACGATCAGTTGCGACATGTGATATTAATAATGATACTTACGTGGACGTTGCCACTGCTAATACCAATGGAAACACGACCGTCAAATTACTACTTGATTATGATCGGAGGAACTCTATCAAACCATTTCGTGTTGTCATCTGCTAGTGGTTCTCGTCTACAATATATTGCAGTCGATGATTTGAATAACGATGCTGATTTGGATATGATCGTCGCGAATTACAATACTGGAGACGTTGATATTTTGTTTAGTAATTCCGATGGTACTTTTCAAGATCAGATTAAATATAAAGTAAGCTCCAATACTAATCCGTATTCATTGGCACTTTGTGATGTACGTAGTATGGGATTATCCACACACATATGACGTCATTATGTGTTTTCCTTGTGCGTTCTCGGACTTTTCCGTTACACACACATGTATATATTCATGTTTCTATATATGTGTGTCGGATAGTTCTCTCTCTCTATCTTTATTCAAGAATAAAGACCTTTCTATTATATATATTCACAATATATAATTCCTTGACTTTCGCATAGCAAGACGTGACACACTTCAAGATTTTAATAATGATGGGCAAATAGATGTTGCGGCCGCCAATCGAGGTGGTAATAATATTGCTATGATGCTTGGAAATGATAACGGGACTTTTAGAGAGCAAATCATCTTCGGTGATAATTTCAGTCTTTCTCCATTGTTGGTTGTGGCTGGTGATTTTGATGATAACGGACGGTCGGAAATTGCTCTCATATATGATCAAACCGATAGCATCGATTTATTTTTCTCATATGATACAGGAAATTTTACTGAAAAATATACATATGATGCCGATGCTCTCCCAGTAAATGTAGCTACTGGTGATTTTAACAACGATACTTATTTAGACGCAGTTGTTGTTAATCATTGGGCTGGTACTTTCAGTATTTATCTGGAACGAGCTGATGGTTCCTTTACCAATCAAACTGAATATGACGCTCATTTCTATTCGGATTCTGTAGCTGTTTGTGATCTAGATAACGATAAAGCATTAGATATCGTTATTACAAATAATTTAGACGATACTACTAATATCTTTTGAGGTTTTGGAAATGGATAATTTTCGAATGAAAGTTCTTATGCGACTGGTATTTGGCCAACTAGTGTCGTTCTCTCCGATTTTACCAATTATACTCTATTGGATATTGTTGTTGCTAGTTTACGTTCCTATTATATCAGTGTTCTAATTGGCCAAGGTAATAGAACATTTGCCGATGAAGTTACATATTATGGTGGATGGTATTTACATTCATTATCAGTTGGTGATTGTAATAAGAATGGCATAATAGATATTTTTGTTGCCGATTCCTATCACAATGGTGTAAGTGTTCTTCTCGGATTAGTTGATGGTTCTTTTAAATATCAAACATGGTTTGCAGTTGGTAATAATCCAGCATCATTAGCTGTTGGTGATTTTAATGAAGACAATAACTTAGATATTGTTGTTTGTAATTCTGATAACAGTACGATAAGTGTACATTTTGGTTTTGAAAATGGATCATTTTCCACAGGAATACCACATTCTACCGGCACTCCTACGTCGAGTTTCAGCGTTGCTGATTTGAATAAAGATAAACTATTGGATATTGTTCTTACTAATTTTGCTGATAATGTTATGAGTGTTTTTCTCGGTTTAGGCAACGGATCTTTCTTTGATCGAGCTATATACTCAACTGGTTCTAATACTACAGCAACTGTGATTAAGGATTTAAACAATGATACTCGATTAGATATTCTTCTTGTAGTTAATGGTGCTTCTTAAATGACCATATGTCTTGATTCAATCAATGAAGCTTTTGTTAAGAAAATGTCACTTGAAACTGGGAATGGTTCTTCACCAAAAACATTGGTTATTGGTGATATTAACAATGATGAACATCTAGATATTATTGTCGCAAAAGTCAGGTACGAATACTATTGGTGTTTTTCTCGGATATGAAAATCTTTCTTTTACGGAACAAATGTTATATTCAAATGATCATTCTTCTCAATCTCCAAATACCTTAATTACAATATGTTCAGATGATCACTTCAGATAATATCCACAAGCTTGTAAATTATTGGATATAGAAATATACATAAACATGTTTTCACTTTCCCAATAACTCACATGTATACTGTATAGGATAAATACAATTTAGTAGATCCTATACAAAACACACTCTACATACAGTTGTCAAAGAAAATTTGAACAAAGTTTTAGAAATATCATAAATTAATAGGAAATACTCATTAAATTTTCAAAAATCTTAACTATATATGCTACGTATATTCGTATATGAAAAGATCATTCATTATTGTCCACATTATTTTAAATTTTTATTAAATTTTTGAAATAAAACAAATATACGATATGATTTGAGTATTATCATTCCTTTATTTATTAATTTTCAATTGACAAAATAAAATCTTTCACAACCGACAAATATTATTCATAAATCATTTTGGTATAAGACCAATTTCAGTCATCAATATAAAACTTTTGCACTATACCATTGAAACGATCCGCGATATATAGATTTCCTTGTCGATCGAAACATATATCGTTGATAGTGCAAAACCTATTTGAGTTTTCTACACAGCTATGTGGACCAACAATAATACTACCTTCTCGAGATCCATTTGGCCAACGCATCACTCGATAAGTGCCAGTGTCACCCACATAAACATTACTCAAATGATCGACAATCAATCCTCGGGGAAGATCTAATTGATTGAGATTATTACCTCTGCCATGCCCACCAGCAACGACAATTCCTTCTTTTGCGCCTTTTAACCATTTCATCACACGATGATTTCTGGCATCCGATACATAAACTGAATAATCTTTATCGACCCAGAGAGTACCAGGAGCAAAAAGTTGATTGAAATCATTTCCTTCTCCATTTCCACCAGCTACAACTATTCCATCTTTTGCTCCTTGTTTCCATTGTATTACTGTATTATTCATCGGATCAGTGAAATAAAGATCTCCATTATTATCTAAAGCCAACCCGTCGCAGAAAATTTCCGATACGATTATTTCTGGGGTTTTCGAATTTTGAAGAAACCATTTCATAATTCGACTATTATCTGAATCGCAAATGATGAGTGAATTAGTCTCTTTATCAATCACCACATCTGTTGGAAAAAATAACTGATCTATTCTATCTCCAGGACCGTTCCCACCTGCAACAGTTGCACCATAGTTTGCATCTGAAATCCATTTAACAACACGATGATTGTCTTGATCACAAATATAAACCGATCCATCATCATCAATATCCATTCCGTAAGGTAGATCGAGTCGACCTAGTGGCAGAACCAGGATTTTTTCGGATGCTGGATCTCAGCTTCTGAGCATGGGTCCCAGTTAAAACTTATGGTGGATAACATTGACCTCAAATGATGAGTTCCTATCAACTCATTTTTGTGATCGAAATTTGCAAAAACAATTAGCATTTTTCTGAGCCCACCCAGGAAATATTCAATACTGTTAATAGCGTCTCATTTTTGAGAATGCCACAGCAAGCTTCAAAAATTTTAATCAACAGATTTCAAATTTCATGTTAAAATGTCGATCCGTTCAGGACTTATGTCGTTTTGCACTTTTTAAGCTGTAGGTAAAAACTCCCACAGAGATTCAAAACGTCATAAGTCCTGAACGGATCGACATTTTAACATGAAATTTGAAATCTGTTGATTAAAATT
>CAJNOJ010000320.1:20373-101656 GCA_905250025.1 Adineta ricciae | reverse complement strand
CCAACACGACCCGCGGGTAGTCAAGGATCAACTGGACCAATCGGTAGTGAAGGAACCACAGGACCAGCTGGCGGTCAAGGCTCAACAGGACCAACGGGTAGTCAAGGATCAACTGGACCAATCGATAGTGAAGGAACCACAGGACCAGGGGGTAGTCAAGGATCAACTGCACCAGGCGGTAGTCAAGGATTAACAGGACCAGCTGGTAGTCAGGGTAGCACAACAGCTATGGGCAGCTCTGGTTCTACAGACCATGTGGTAAATGGAACGACAACTATTGGTGTGTTGGTTGGCCGCTGTCAGAATGAAAACACCCTAGATGAAGAATTTGGTTTGGTTGGTGCTGATTCTATAACGGAAATTACAAAAGGAGAAACGAAGTTTGTTGGGTATGTGATTCGATCGAATGGAACTGGTTGGACACCTTCATCAGCATATTCGTCGCTGAATATCGATTTTCGTCATCCAGTTGAGGTATGTGGTGGGCTTTTGTGTATTTTGTGTAGCTGTCTTCTTGTTGCGTATTAAGATCGGACGTATTCGTTTGAATGGTGATAATTTGAAAGAGTGGCGATTATATTATCAAACATCTTCCGATGTCTTCCCAGTGTGGGCGGCATTTAATAATGTATGTACGACTTGAGAGAGGATTAACATGTGAAGTTTCATGATTGTTGTTAGGGATCTGTTTTGAATGGAATTGAGATTGTCCTGCCTGATACGTTGAACGCTACGAAGATACGTATTGCGCCAAATGGTGACGCGAAAAATATACGTGTGGAGGTTTATGCCTGTTCTGCTTTCGGTATGCAAGACGAAGGAAGTGTCGTTTCAGAATGGTTTTGTTTGTTCTAGGTACAGAAACAACGACAACGGGTATTCCATGTGTTCTGACGGATTGGTCGCAGTGGACACCTTGTAGTCGTACTTGCGGTATCGGGTATAAGACGCGTTCGCGGAATACAACAGTATCGAAGGGCTGCAGCAAAGAACAACTTGTGGAGCATCAATCTTGCACAGAACGTCGTTGCACATGCACGCTTGACGAAGCATTCTATACCCGTGTATTCAAAAAGGAGCCGACTGAGGACAGTAAGTTCGAAGACGATTTTAAAAGAAAAGACTGAAAATATATTCTTGCAGAGGAAATCGGCTATATCGATACATACGTCAATGCCACGACTCAAGCACGAAATATCGTTTACATCAATGATACTGTTGAGCAAGGCATAATAATCCGCACTCGAGATCGTTGCTACATTGTGTATTGCACAGCCGATGGATTGAAATTGTCTGATAATCAATGTCTGGTAACAACAACGACCATTCAAACAACGACCCGAGTGCTATCGACAACACCAATAACGAATACTACTCAGTGTACCATGCAACAATTTGATAATGCACCGATCAAAGTTAATAACGGTCAATGTGTGTCCCGAAGTAGCTTTCCACGAGAGCGATGTGGAGGCTATTGTGAATCAGATAGTAGTGATCAATGTAAATGTTGCGGAGTTGGAACAACCTACGTACAGTCAGTTCTTTTTGATTGTTTCGTCGATGGTTCAACAACAAAAACAGTAGAGAAGACCATACAAATCCGACGTATTCAATCATGTAGCTGTAATGTATGCCATGACAAATGTTCGGTACGTCAATATGATAGTGCACCGTTACGAATCAATAACGATCAATGTGTTTCACGCGAAAATGTTCCTCGAGAACGTTGCAGTGGACAATGTGAATCTAATGACGATCAATGTACCTGCTGCTCAGTTGGTGAAACGTATTTGCAACCGATCGTTTTCGATTGTTATATTGATGGCTCACGAACAGTAACTGAACCAAGAACTGTGGAAATTCGCCGTATTCAATCATGTAATTGTAATGTATGTTCAAATGGTAACTGAAGAATGAAAATTGACTATTATCAACGAAAGAAGAAAGACTATTTAGCTAGACGATGTACTAGACATTTTTGGGAAACCGGAAAAATATTTTTCATTAATATTGTCATTTTGAAAGTCTATTTACCAGTACATCTTATTTTTGGTTCGAAATAAATAAATTAATATGCATCATATTTATACGAATATTTAGTCTCATTCAACGAGAAAATAGTTTCAAATCAAAAGAAACATTCCAAGATTAGAAGTTTTATTTCAAGAATATAGATAAGAAATATTTAATAATGTAATTTGTAAGAATATTTTTTACATAAACAATAAGAACAATTATTTGACATTTCCTTCGTTGTCCAAATATCGTATTATGGACTTATTTATATAATTACTCAGAAGTGTATAGGCATTTCTCGTATTTTCATTGATAAATAAGTCTAATGGTGGTTGATTGAACATTAGTTGTGATGTTAATAAAATACATAGTTGTTGAGCACGTGTTATACTAACGTTAATACGTTGCCGATTATACAGAAAATCTAATTCATTTTCGAGTATTTCACTTTGACGATAGAGCATACATAATATAACACACTGTGCTTCTTTGCCTTGCATTCGTTCTACCGTATCACAAGTAATGGAAACAGTAGAAAATCGATGTTGAGGAAGTTTTTGTCGAATAACAGAACGTTGCATTCGATGCGGAGTGATGATAAAGATGGATGAGGGTGATATACGTAAAACAAGTTCTTCGACAAGCGAACAAACAAGGTTCGATTCGAGAAAAATATCGTCAAGACGAGTTGACAAAGAAGATGACGGAAAGGAATCGACAAGAATGGTATAAAGCGAACTGTACGGCTCAAGAAGTGATCCTAAAAGATATTCGTGCGTTTCATCAATCGGACAAACTGAGAGCAATGGCTTCGAACGGCCTTGACGATAATTTTCACCATACAGAAGACGTGTAAAATCTGACAATTGTTCATTCATGCGGTGATTTTCATCGAAAATCGATAAGTATGGACAACGTGAGATTTGCTCGAAAGGCTTTTCTGTTTGCAAGCAAATTGGACTATTGTTTTCATCGCGTAATAAACAATGGAAGAGAGACGAAAACAAATCCGGAGTCGGATGAGGCAACGTTGGATAAGTACAACGTTTCACAGGAGATAATTGTAAAGGATCACCAGCTACGATCAATCGTGATTCTCTGTGATCAGCTAAACGGTTTAATGCTAAAACAGCATCACTTGTTAACAGTTGTGTTGCTTCATCAACGAAAATAATATCGAATATAATCGAACGATCAAGTTTCTGTAGTGTCCAACCAGTCGATCCAATAATCCAAGAACTCTTTTTGTTTACATTCAAAAGATCACGGTAGTTCTTCGAATCAATTTTCATAACTTGTAATTCCTTCGCTAATTCGCACCATCGAGGAAATTGCGATGAGGAAGAAAAGAGATGTTTCACATATTTGATCGAATTGAGAAGATTATCAATTGCTGTGTGAGTACACGCAGTGATTAATATATGCAACGGAGATTTCGAAAACATCAACATCTGAAATACAGTAACACTCGACCAATAAGTTTTACCAGTACCTAAACGAATAGAATTGCTGTGTTGCAAATTGTGCTTTTTAATACTCTGTTACCTGGTGGTCCCCAAATCAGGGTGACACGTTCATTTTTCACTTTTTCGCAGGCGACCTGTTGTGCTTTATTGAGCATATGTAATCCATCTGGTTTAATCGAGGGTTCTCGTTTCGAAAATATATTAGTAATTTCTTGCTGAAAGTCGCGACTCGATTTTTGAATTGCTTCTGGCCTTTCTAATCGTCTTGGATCATCAAAAATCTGAATAGTCAACGGTGTTACTTGTTCCAATGCTTGAATTGCTTTTTTAGTAGTAAAATCGACATATCGCTCACTTAAATAATATTCTTGGTTGATTCCCAACGAAAGACCACCGAGCTTCATTCGAAGAAGTATCGTTCCGTTTTCTCCATTTAGTTCAACGTGAGCTAAACCGTATTGATTCAATTTTGTACGAGAACGAAGACCTTCGATAGCTGAGTCCATATAAACAGCGTCGGGAAATGTTTGTATTGAATAGTTATCTTTTGAGATTAAGTATGAATATGTTCGAAATTCACTATTATTCGTGACATCTTCCAGAAAATTCTTCGAAATAATTTCTTGACCACGTTCGATTTGACACTCCCATGAATTATTATATCTGTCAACTGGGATTTTCTTAAGGATACGAATGAGAATCGGCGGTTCATTCATATCAAAACGGGCTTGTTGAATTGAACGAAGCGAATATAACATTTCATATTGACGAAGGAATATTAGACGACGAATATGCGAATGCGAACTTCGGATTGAGTTTATGATTGGTAGTGGAATTGCTTCTAATTGTAAACGATTGGACTCGGACAGACGAGTTTGAATGATTGAATAGAGCCTAGTGAGAACGTCAAAATATTGTTTTACAAGATCATCAACAGCACTTTCGTTGGTTATCGCTTCGAAGATTGCCGTTGGTTTCGATGACGGTAAAGAGATTTGAAAAGAAGATTTCAAATCTTCGAGATCGAAATATCCAGGCGTGGGAACGACGAAAGATTGGCGAATGGCTATGAGAAAATTCAAGTAATAACACTTTTTCAATTCAACTTTTATTTACCTGTATGTAATGAAATAAGACATGGCAAACCAACGAGATTTCGTCTTGCGTCTTCTTGTTCTTGATTATTTAATTGTCTTAATTGTTGTGCTAATTCAAGTTTGCTGGTAGTTTTAGTTTTATCAACGATTAAACCGTAACGATCATTCAATTCCTGTTCAATATCATCTTTCTTTACGTTGGATAGTGGATGTGAGCGAAATAATCGATCTTGTTGAATAACATCGGGTGGATAATCAAGTAAAATTGCATTTTCGGATGAGCTCAATAGAACAAGGCAGTCACCAATTAAATCGCAATCGGATGCAAGAGTTAATTGTTCGAATAATGCAGTTCTTTCTTGTTCGTCAAAAAGAACAATTTGGCATGGACGTGACGATGTTCTTCGTAATTGATCAAAGGCTTCAGCAATGAGACATACTACTTGCGAAGGTGATGGATACGTTTGAACGATTGGCTGAGAAGAAAACCATGTTTGATTGAACATATCATAGATATTATAAGCGAAAAGAGCAACCGAATGTAATTGAGATGGATTGGGTATTAGAAAGAGAAAAAGTAGAATCAAATCTTGATTGATTTTTGGAATTAAGAATGAAGTTCGACTTTTTAGCTGTGGTTCACGAGTTTGAAGTGCTTCGATCAGTGCACTTTTTTTCTCTTTCGGATCGATCGCCAGAATCTGCTGAAGTCTTGCTTTTTCGCTCGAATAAATCTCATTGGTATTCAATTCATCAAGAATGAGGTTTAAGTCGATGGAGGAAGCAGATGTCGATCGGAAAAATGAATGAATCAACGAATGGTCCGTTCGAGTTAAGTATGATAAATTATTTAACGATTCCGGTTTGTCATGAAGCGCACGTTGGCGACAGCGAGATACATACGGACAAAGTGAACAACGTGGTAACATAATCCATTTGGATCCTAGAATTCCCAATAACAAAAGAAAGGCAAGATTTTATGAGGAAAAATTTACCTGAAAGGACTTCTTGGAGATCATGTCGAAGAAAGTATCGAAGTTTGTCTTGTAGTTTCATCATTGGAAAGGTTTTCTTCTCATACGGTATTGTGGAATTCTCATTTGGTAACCAAATTTCCCCGAAACTATTGATATACACCCGTTGATCGAGTTGATTCCGTTCGATCCATACTCGTAAATCAATTCCATAAAGTGCAACTTGAACACAATGTTCAACTCGCATGCGCGCTGACGACTTTGCGTCGGCGATGGTAATTTCAATTCGATGACCATCTTTCCATGAATGACGCATTAGCAAAAAATCAGGTTTGTAATTACTTTGCAGACTCTGATCATAAGTCCATGGAAATTTAACATTATATCCAATTCGAAGGTCTTTGACGGGATTTAATAGAGCTGAACGAAGATAAGATAAAAAGTCCTGCGAAGTTGTTACGTTTGATAAAATCGATGCTGAATAGTAAGCTTTGAGCTTTTCCTCGAAAGAGATTCCGCGTTGTTTTGTCAAAAAACTCGTTAATGTTTCCGATTTCGTCGACTCGGACGACGGATTTAATGTCAAACGAAGATATTCATCGCATTGCAGGCCAAAATAATGGGCAAGTGTTGAGATAGTTAGGGGTCGATGTTGGGTGGATAAATTCCTGCGAACGAGACTAAAAATTATCGGTTGACTAGAAAATTTCATCAATCGTCTGCTTTACTCTGAATCTTCGGTCTTCGATGATATATCAACATGTTTATCAAATGTCAAACATAAACTTTCAACGTCCGGAGCACAATTCAAATTCATCTAAAATACTCCGATGATTGATTGTATCACTACTCACGTGCACACTGGACGAATGAGTGAAAGAGTGGAAACAAAGAACGAAAGAAAACACACATAGGTCGAGAAATAGTCCTATCAATAGCAAGAGAATCGAACAAAGAACGTCAACGCAATGTGATGAAGAATCTCAAAATAAAAGCACATATGAAAACCGTTTTTTAGTCAAAATTTATATTGACTCATGCATTGCGCAATCACCATGAATAAAATCATCATGACAGTGTTTGTTAGATCCATTCTACAATGGAATTTCTTATGCATCCAACTTACGGCGAACAATGTGAAGAGGTGAACTTGATCTTATCGAAGGTAACGAAAGAAAATTTGGATAAACTTTTGCAAAGACTTGATCTTCATTGTGTTTTGTTTGAACATTTGAAAACATCTGGACGAATTAATTTCATTTTTCATCTCGAAACACAATCAAAATCATTCAAATCCCAAGAGTTGATCTTGAAAGTTTCCAATCCACATCGTTATTGGAGAAGATTTCGAACAAGAAACGAAGTTTTCACTATGAAATATGTTCTTCAACATACAACTATTCCCGTGCCTAAAATACTCGATTATTCCGATGATTCAACAACGAGTATTCTCTCTGCTGAGTATATTCTGATGGAAAAGCTTCCAGGAAATACTTTAGAAGTCTCCATGAAGAACATGTCCGAGGAGACTCTTTTCAAAATTACTTTAGAAATGATCGACTATGTCAAACAGTTACGTCGAATTAAACTTTCCGGTGAAAATCAAATTGGTTCGTTTTCAGATGAAGAAATGTCACTTGGTGGAATCGTTGAAGATAGTCCAATGCTCGGTCCATTTTCCACAGTTAAGGAATATATCATCGGGAATTTACATTGGGCAATAAAACGAATTCAAACCGATGAATTCTTATTTGAATTGACCAAACATTTATTGTCACCTTTGGAAACAGTAGTTGAATGTATTCAAAGAGATCCGAATGTATTCAATGAAAATATTCCATTTCGTTTTACTCATACTGATTTAAATTCGTCTAATATCTTAGTGAATGAACACGATGGACACGTGTTAGGAATTCTTGATTGGGAAAAAGCAGCAATGACTTTTAGTAATAATGATCTTCAATTTACTTCAGCTTGGTTTGACGATGATGATGGTGATAATAATGATGGACGAGAAAAACGATTGCAAGATTTACTTGAACAAGAAAAGAGTTATACGACATTGATGGAAGATAAGGTTCATTTAAAAGAGTTGAACTGGTATTTAGAAATTATGTTTTCAGCCGTTTACGTCACTTTCTACAGTTGCACTTGGTTCAAAAATGAAGAAGAAGTAACTGAACATATTCAATATTACGTGCAGAAAACAGAAGAAGCTATTTCATCTTTTAATAAAGATTATTTCTTCAAAAATATGGTTCAATTGTGAATAGAATCCATTAGAGAATTGCATAATCAATACAGTTGACTTCTTCTTTTGAGCATTTCTTCACCTATTTCATGTGTAATTCTTTCACTTTCATACTTTGATGTTTTTAGCACGTGAACTAATCGCATATTTTATAAATAAATCATTTCTAGTTTCAACAATAGATTTCTTTTCTTTCTTAGCAAGAGAGACAGAGAGAGAGAAAACATAACAGATCAACAAGAAGTCGTTGACATATTACACATATCTATTGGTCGTATTGTTCGAAATGATTTATAGAGAGAATGGGGCATAATATTTGAATTAATCGGCTAACTATGAAACATAAAAATAGAAGATTTTTATCATCGACGAGAAAGAGAGAAGAAGATGAAACTCACGTGTAAATGATGACGTTGACGGACGACTTCGAATAGAGAAGCGAATAGAAAGAAAAAAGAATGAAGCATACGACGGGTATGCAGAGCAAGTTATAGACAAGCTAAAAACATAACACTCTCATAGTCATAACCAACGAGTCATCAAACATACCCTCAGACATTTGTGCACGAACTGTACTTACATATAACTCAATCAGGTAATCTAATCTTATCATTTTAACGAAAAATTTATGATCAAGCAAAGCGAAGGAAAGTTTTTGTGAGGTGTTTTTCACTCGCTAGCAATCATGTTTCTCTTGAACACTCTCTTCGCCTTTTCGCATGAATTTTTATATTGCTTTATTGCCAGAAAGAAAACAATCAAATCAAATCATAAAATCTTGATCAATACTTCGTATTTGCCTACTTTTCTTTCTTCATTCAAAGTAAATTAAAAACAGTGTTTTGCTTTTCTCGAATAAGTTTCTTGTGGCTTGAAAAGATGTATATCAATGACAAAAAATGACGATCGAATCGCGATATTGCTTGTTAAAACATAACATTTAATACGATTACACAATTGTTTTATCTTTTTTTCTTCGAGTTTGACTTTGCCGATGGGGTAAAACGTTTTTTGTCATTCGAATCAGTCATGACTGAAAGAGATAAATGTTATTTTAATGATCTGACAAGAAACAGATTGTTATGAACTTACGATAACATTGACTCGCATTTTTCTCTTTTTTTAGATTGATCACAAACAGGGAAATGTCGACGGTTGTTTGCGTTGATCATTCGGCTGTTCCGTTTAACGAACAAATTTACACATTGGATCAGCGACAGTCTTATGGTAATAATCAACATTCTTCTTCGTATGGGCGTTCACAGAGTTTCAATGAAGATGAATTTTGTCAAATCTGTGGTGATTTGTCATCAGGTTGGCATTGCGGGTCAGTTCAACTTCGTTTTTTCTTGATCTTTCATTGAGTTTCTTTCATCTTTAGAGCAATAACATGTGAAGCATGCAAAGTAAGTTTTCACAATCAAATAATCAGCAAATGAAAAGTTGATTTTCTTTTAGAAATTTTTCCTTCGTTCAATTTCGACTGGTGATGGAAATAAAAAGTATAAATGTCAACGAGATTTTTCCTGTGCAATCACGAAACGATCGAGAACTCAATGTCAATATTGTCGATTTCAGAAATGTTTAGCAGTTGGAATGAAACCTCACGGTATTTCATTTTCTTCTTGATCTTTCTATTTTGACTTCGGTTCATAGAGTCGATGGGACCAAAAACTGAAGATTTGTACAAGAAACTGCCGTGTTTAGTCTGCGGTGATCCATCTTCAGGCATTCATTTTGGTGCGGTAACATGTGAAGCGTGTAAAGTAAGAGAGAAACAATGAAATATTTTAGCAAAAAATATCAAACTGAGTTTCAATAGGGTTTCTTTCGTCGATCGATGCGAGAAAATGCAGTGGAGAGGTATCGTTGTGCGGAAAACAACAATTGTGAAATACGTTCCGGATCTAAAGTCACATGTCGTGCATGTCGATTCAGAAAATGTGTTCAGAAAGGAATGTCAATGGATGGTACGTAAAGTTCATCTTCTTTTCTTTTCATATCAGAATGATTTTAGCTTCTCGTATTGGTCGACAATCGAATCTTTTCAAAGAAAGGTAAATTTATCAAAGAAAAGTAAATGATTTGAAAGTGTAAATCTGAATAGTATTCGACAATTACAAAATGGTTCGACATCAATGGCAACAGCAACTGATTCGGCACGAATTACGTCAATGGCAAAACGACGAAAAATCAAATCCAAATCAACACAAAGTAGATCAATTAACGTTTTTTACTCTTCAGTTAGATAACTTTTCATGTTTAGTATTTACTGCAAGCAGTGATATTGATCTTAAATTATCATCGGAAACAAAAACGTTCATAGAGAAAGTACATAATGCATATACGATGCATTTAAAGGTAAAGATGAATGCGCTTCTTTTTCTTGTTAAAGCCAAGCAAAGATAATTCGACAACATTGAACAGCTTCGTTTTATTTTTGCTTCATCGATGTGTTTCTTTTCTTTTATCAATACAGGATTTACCTCGATGTGTCCCTCACGAAACGATTTGGTGGACAATGGCATCACAGTTAACAGCTTATGCTGAATCAGTAATAAATTTCTGTCAAAAAACCATTCCTGGTAACATATTCCATCATCTTTACCTTTCGTTTGCGCTGCTCACTGATGTGACTTTTCTCTTTGACACACGATTTCTTCCTTCTCACGATCTACACAGTGAGAGTGAAGATATCTATATTTATTTCTTTTGCGTTTTCTTCAAATCCAATCTTTCTTTTCTTGAAGGATTTGATAACATGTATGAGAAATACGACGTCGTTTCATCATGCATTCATTCTGTTGCTATGTTGGCATTGTTACCACGAATAATTTCTATAAAAACATTGTACAATAACCATCAATACACATGGAATTATTGGCAGGCAGAATCGACATTGTCCATAGAATTAAATGCACATGTTCCACAATTAACCGAAGCGGAAAATTCATTTCGATCATTCGAAACAAAAATTCGTGATTTACATTTGGATGAAAAAGAATTTGCTCTTCTTCTACTGATGATCATCACTCGAACAAGTCAGACAAAATTGTTCTTTGTCAAGAAAATAATAATTGCTTTCAATTTAGACATCAATGTGATGAACGAAGAGACAAAATTCTGGCCACAATGTCAATACGAATGTGTTCAAGCTTTCTCGGAATACGCTCAAGGTAAACACACGATCAATTCTTTGATAAAAAAAGAGTTGTTTATTTATTTTAGCACGTCGATCGAATGTTCCCGGAGAAATTCCAATTGAATTTTACGACATAATCTTTTTAGTTTCTCAAATTCGTAATCTAAATCGTCGAATTGGTGGATGTTTAATGAATCTTCCTTGGCCATATATACAAAATGTTCCTTCATATTTTTATCGTATTTACTTACCAAGTATAACAAATATGACATCAATATTAAATAGTAATTATGATCCAGTTTATCTCTCACCGAATCGATCCACAATTGATAATACAGCTCGTGGTGACGATGGTTTATTCAATGATTGTTTAAATAGTAATTCAAATAATATGAACAATTTAACTTCCAATCATTATTCTGTCGATACACGTGCTGATAGGTCGCATATATCCGTCCTATCATCAGTGTACATGTATATGTGAAACTTCATATACATTTTCTGTTCTTTTCTCATAAATAGTACTTGTAATACATTCATTTTAAAGTTAAAAAAAATAAATGTTCGCCCTTTTACCCGATTACATTCGTTTTGTTATACATGAAAAATATTAAACAACATCCAAAAACAGTTAAAGATAAATAGGTCAAACAAAAGACTTTTTCTTTCTTATCTTGTAGATATAAATATCTTTGTCTTGTATCGAAAGTAACAGTGAGATTTGAAATTGTGGTAAATTGAAAAGCGTTTTATATGGATCGTTCGTGTTATCCACCGTTGTCGAAAGAGATTGCAGCATGGGAACGCGATTACGAACCAGGTCCACTAACGGAAAATGAGTTTAAACAACTTTTCGAAGATGGCTTTGTTATCAAACATGATTTGTTAAAACGAGATCAATTGAAATCAGTCATTCACGGGATAGAACGAGCTGTTGATGAATTAGCTCAAGATTTGTACAGAGCAGTAGGAAATCTTATTGATCAATTTGGCATTTTTCTGGGACTTTTAGGGTAAAATTGAAAATTTATATGAAAATGTCGGTTTTTACCAACGGCTAACTGCGATCGATGCTCAATTTCCAAATGCTTCTGTTCTTCTGCACAAACGTGGTGTTTTGCCTCCCGAAGTTGCATCATTATGGGCGAGCGATGCGCTACTTGATGTTGCGAAACAATTACTCGGTCCGGACATTGCTGGACATCCCGTTTGGAATTTACGAACAAAAGTGAAGAAATTTCTACAATCTCGTCAATTTCCAGATCATTTTCCTCTGCATTAGGTTCCAAATCAAGAACAAGCCACGGTTCCTTGGCATCAAGACACTGCGTGTAATTGATCGTCGCCTATTAATCTTTGTCATTCGATGAAATTCATCTAGATTTGGATAAAGAATGTTGGAATGTCCTTCAAGTGACTGCATGGATTCCACTGTTAGACGCGAATAGAGAAAACGGTTTCCATCAAATGAATTCAGGTATAATCGACAGCATTGTTTTCTTTTTAAGGTTGTTTGCAAGTTTTACGTGGTGGTCATCGTCCGGGTAAAACTTGTCAACATAATTGTTGTGCCGGTGGTACATGGTACATCGAATTACCTGAGGAAGAAATGATGAAAACTTTACAAATTCCAATAAATGATCAAACAGTTGTCACATGCGAAGTTCCGTTGGGTTCAGTTTTATTTCTAAATAATTTAGTTCCACATCGATCGACGGAAAATTTCAGTGAGAAAATACGATGGAGTTTGGATTTACGCTGGTAAGATGAAAGTTTTTTTTTCTCCCAGAAGATTAAGTTTTTGAATGAATTTGTCAAAGGCAAAAACCTGATGAACCAAATGGATTCTATGGTTTGAAAGAAAATATTTTAATGGCGAAGAAAAACGATGAAAACTTCAAACCGGATTGGGAACAATGGTCCAAAATCAATCGAACTAAATTACAAGAAGCTGCTGTTCATGATTCGATCAAAGAACAAATAAAAGAACTTCAACAAGATGATCCATTCGATACAACCATTTCAGGACCTTGGATGCACAATTGGCCCATTGTACATCATAATAAACATACGGAAAAATTAACAACAAATTCAACTAGTTGGCATAAATCTTAACACAGACGATTTCATTTGGTTATTGATTGTAAATGAACAGAATATGATTGAGTAAAACTTAAATAAGGTCAAGGTTATGGTTGCATCTGTCATCTTCTAAATCGGAAGATAAGACAACAAACGAGGCGGAAGAGAAAATACAGAGTTCGTTGAGTCTTAATTCTGTCAGAGAAGATAAATAAGAATTCAAATTCGATTTTATTAGCTGAGATAAATAAAATTCTATGAGAAATTCGTCTTACAAAAAAAGAATTTATTGTTTTTTCTCTTCATTTTCCGGTTGTTGTTCTTGTGGAAGATTCGATGCTGTTAATGACGCAGGATTGACATCAAGACCAACTGAACGATAACCCGCAGCATTTGATGTAGCTGAGGTTTTACCTGGATCCTGTGTCGCACGCCAACGTGACGAAGATGAAGCTGGACCTGCATAAGCTGGACGCATTTTCCACGAGATCAATAGAAGTTATTGAAAAAAGAATACAAATGATATGAGAGACATACAGAAGAAACACTTCGACTAATATATGGAGATCTGTTATCTGAGATAATTAATCGAGTTGGCCAACGCACATAGAATAGAAGGAGGACAAGATTTGTCAAGAACAGAGATGAATTGTGCGGGGTTATTTACAGCAGAAATATCTTGTTTTCTTCTGACAAGTGTCATCTATTTTTAGAATTTCTACTGAAGTACGAATTTGGATCACTGGCAGATACTTTATCAACAATTGATGGTAGAAATGCAATGAGAAAAGGAAAATTGCACAATTGTAACAAATGTTTCACTCTTTGTTGACGTTATCAACAGAATGAATAAAAGATAAAGCGATGTTAGTAACTCGGAACAAAATATAGGCAATTTCGTGTTTAAATAAAGATGCTTTTGGTAGATCATTTAACTATTCAATACGAGAAATATTTTAGACAAGCAAAACGTATTTTCATTCGATGATCACTCAGTACAAAAATCTACAGGTATTCTGTTCTAATTAGAAAGATCATTTTAAGTTGTGCTTTTCAGAGACAATTTGAATGCTATGCTGACAGGCTGAGATTTATTGCAGAACAACACATTGACGATTGCGTGTATTTACTTCGCGGGTGTGACAATGGAGAATCATTTCGATACTACGTTATGGTACCAGTGAGCAAATGCAATAATATAAGATCTTGTTTAATCGATGAGAATACTGATACTAACAGATTCGGTCGGGTAATTGAATATTATGATTGTGATGGAACGGTCACAGAAGCAGCAGCAGATTTGGATAAAATCCATAAAAAATGTTTGAGATATAGCTAAATGATTATTACAGTAAATAAATGCCTCGAAGACTTCAAACATTTGAGAATCACTCGGAGTCGAGATGTGTTTTATGTATGCTGATTTCTACTTTAGATGAGGTCAGTTATGATAAAAATTCTGATCTTATGTATGAAAACGATGACATCCGATTATGTACAATGCAACGCGCAATTCCAAAACAACGATTAGGTATCACACTTGCATATCATAAACAACGACGAGTTCATTATTTACGATTAACCGACAGATCACTGTCCAGTTTAGTGTATCGTGCTTGTCTCAAAGATTACGATCGTATCGTTTCTTTGAATGAAATCATTACTGAAAACGACGCACCAGACGAATTTAAACGCCGATTTTGTCTCGATGAAAATCATTCAGTTCAATTACTTGTTTGTAATCCAGCTACCTACAAGCGCTACAAATCAAATAGTGAAGCTTTACACAACGACCTTCCGACTGTTCAACAGTTGGTACCCAGTTTATGCTACGACGAGTAAGAGTGCTTAGTGAAATAATCGCATAGCATTCCATTATTTGTAGTATCTGATTCTGACAAAGATATACCAACGATTCATTTTGATCAACAACTTTATTGTGTCATTCGATTGGAAGACGATAATAACGTCCCCATTGTATATCAATCATCAATTTGTAAATCACCTGAATACACTCAGGTGAATGATGTTTCTTTCATGGAAATAGATGAACAATACCGAAAGGGAAAGATTCTCTTCATAGGTCATTACGAAGACTGTGAAGAACTAAAAAATAATGTGAGGTTTGTTTCAATGTGTTCATAGGAAAAAAACATTAATTTCACAGCAACGGCCGATTATTTATCTCGCAAACGATCGTCTCGAGTATGCAAAACATAGACCAATTGATTTCTCTATTTTAATGCGTGAAAAAGGTTCTCTGGAATGTCATCAATGTAAGCGACAGCTGGATATGAAATGTTCGAATTTGTTGAAAATATCTTCTAAGTGAATCACATACGACATTCGAACATTGACCAAATGAGTTAGTGTTCCATCTGTTCACATTTATTCAAACTCCTGATTTATATCGGGCTTTCGCAAGACTCAACTCACGATTCAACGATCTTTTACAGTCCAGTCGAAATTTATCTTTAGTTTTCGATAAAACTATAGATTGGATGTCAGTAAAACCTTTTATGTCTTCTGTAAATCGATTAGTAATTGATCTCAAAGAATTTACAAATCTCCGGCAATTGGTTCTATGTGATAAGAATTCACAGTATATTTCACAAAATGATCCAAAAGTAGTTCATCGTCTAACACATTTGTCATTTCTATATAAATCAAAATTTACTACACCGCAATACTTAGCGCATGATGTGTTTTCCGGCGCATTTCCATCACTTCGTCATGTCGATCTCGGTTGTATCAATAGTTGAACGCTGTACAAATGACGTCAATCGCCTTGTCTTCGCTTTGTTTCCATTCGTTCAATTCAAGTAATCGTTGTTCCAATTATTCTTGCTGTTTATCCAAATCTTTGCCATCTAAAAATACACATTCTGAATGACAGTATGGATAACACATGTTCACCTTCATTGATCGATCATTCATTTTGACGATAAACATTATGGAATGATGAAGTTGAATTAACGTTCGATGAAATTGAGACAATTCTGATTCACACACCTGATGTTCAACATTTATACTTGCAAACAACAGTACGACAGACATTTACAACCTTAGCGGAACGAATTCTCTCTCGGCTTCAATATTTATCTCGATTCGATTGTCACATCAAAGAAATAAAGAATATCGAGGTTGATGATTTGCCCATTCTTCAAGAATATACAATACCATCCGGTAACTCACGAAGCCCGAGTTTTCCTCTCGTCATAAAACGTCCATACAATGTTTGCAATGCAAAGAAATATGATGAAAATCTTTGCCTGTTTGAAGTAATTCTTTTCATCGTTTATTTGTTTGTCTTATATTACATGATTCATTCTACAAAGAACTAAAAGTTCCAATCGATCATTTAAACAAAACATCAATTATTATTCAAGATTGTTTGTAAAATACCATGACAAAGCTACAATGCACAAGAGAATTGGACAGTTCTCTTTGTAATGACATTTGAAACGAATACCCTCTCATTTATTCGCTGTGAGAAGACTTAATCAATAAAATAAATGACTCTCTTTAATATATAAAAGTCTCGGAAAATACAAAATACAATCAAATATGTATAGATTCTTTATCCATCTGTCTCTGTAAATGATTCTTTTGCTTCAGTCAAAACTTCATCTGGATTAGCCAATGATAACTAAAATATACGAATGGATAAATTCAAGAAAAAAACAAGATTCTTACATCAGGAATCGGATACGGAGTTGGTATAATGGCTTGATCGCGTCCAAAGTCTTTCATTTCACTTGCTTTACAGATATCATCAACCCATAAACCTTCCATAAGTTGTCCACGAGTAACATAAAAGAATTTACCTTGTCCATGTTTCTTATTGTCACGCCATTCGCCTTCATAACGATTATCATTCGCTAAAAAACAGAAATCAATCAAAATTTTCTCCTCGTATCTCATTGTTCGTATTACGTAAACGTAACATTCCAGTTCCGTGTCGCTTATCATTAAGCCATTGTCCTTCATAAGTTGATCCATCAGCATAAAACATTCTTCCCCAACCATTTCGTTTATCAGCATAGAATTCACCTTCATAATGTTCATTGTCCGAAAAGAATAGATTTCCATAGCCCTACTCACATCAGATCGATCTGAAAGTTCTCTGTTGGACAAATTTGTCTTACATGTTTCTTATCATTTTTCCATCCACCTGCATATTGTCGTTGAAATTTTCCATTCGCATCTTTAACAGTTAGTGTTCCAAAACCAGTTCGCGTTCCGTTAGCAAAATCTCCCTCGTAAAAGTCTCCTGTTGATTTCCACACATAAACACCTTTACCTATTCTATGCGAAATGAAAACTTAGTACGAATTTCTCGGCGTTTCTCGCTAATCTCACCGTGTCTTTTATCTTTCTGCCAATCTCCTTTATATTGTGATCCATCAGCTGAATAGACCGTTGCATGGAGGCCTTGTTTGCGCGCTTTCCGATCCCAAGATTTCCATAATTGCTCAGGCGGTGGACTCTGTCTGTTCCTTGCTAAAGACATGTTGAAAAACAAAAACAATCGAGAATGTGCAATCGATATTGAAAAGAAAACAAAAGACATTCTTGCACATGTTGTCAAGACAATGAGACTTTTTATATGCGTTGTCTTTTTCTTCGACATCTGACATCTATCGTATGAGTTTGAATTTGATCTTTTATTGAATTTCATAAGAAGAATTATTACATTCTAAGAGACAAATTAGATTTTCAATTTTTCAAAGTCTGGTAAATCAATTTCAGGTTGTTGTTGTAAAGATTTTTTATATTCTTGACTTAGATGTTTCATTAATTGTGGGGTAGATAAATGTGGCTGTGCTTGTTTCATTGTTTGAAAATGTTCTTTAATAAACAAATTATATCGAGTTAAAGTTTTCTTTGGTGTTTGCACTTCGTTCGTCTTTGTATTATTGACCAATAATTCAAATTTTCCCATACATTTTCCACAAAAATCCATTTCGATATCAAGTGATTTCGAATGACGTTGAACTCTGAAGAAAGAAAGACATCCATCAAAACGATTGTTCCATTTTCAATTTTCTCACTCATATTGGCATTTGGTACATCGATAGACAAACTTATAAGCGATATCGTATGTATGTTTCACTGATATCGCTGGTAAATAAGGATAATGTTGTTCAGCTTTGCGAGTCCATTTTCGCCATAACGGTCCGTGCCCTTCGTTCATTTTCCCATCGATGAGAGAAACTGCTGCATGGCACATTTCATGCAAAAGTGTATCGCGACAACGTTCTAAATAAAATCATTACGAGAGAATTTTCCACTTGATTAACATACCAGGCGAATCACAAACTTTGTTTGAAAGTGTAATAATCGCTGTTTGAGATGTGCGTCGAGTTGTACAGTGACCAGCTGTTGCTGTCAAACGACCACTCCAGACAGTCGTTACGTTCTCTGACAACTAAATCGGATTTGTTGGATTGAGTTTTGATAGAAGAGTTGCTTTTTCTTTACTTTGGACGAGAAAACATCTCGGTCGAACATGGAAAACAATTTATCAGCTAATTCTTGACGTTTGTTTTTGTTTTTAAAACCTGTTTTAGTAAAATATCTACAGAAGAGAAAACAAATCTTTGTAGGAAAAGAGAGAGCAGAACGTACTGTTTCGCATCGGTATGTTTGTCTTCAAATGGAACATAATTTGAAAGTGATTCAAGAAAAGTTACCGCAATTTTCTTGGTTTTTCGTGATCGAATTTCATTTTCTTCTTCATCATCTTCTTCGTCGTCGTAGGAGGAGGAGGAGGAAGAGGATGAAGAAGCTGATGATCCGTCTGAAGTTTCGTAATCATCCTCTCTAACAAAAGACAAATCTTTGAATGATATTAATCCTTTTATAATGAATCTCACTGTCTCCATGATAAATCTTTGTCGATGATTCGATTTACTTTCCGATAAAACCCAGTTGGATCTTCTTCTTCTTCTTCCGATGAAGATGATGAATCACAAATAAAATTTTTCAAACTAAAAACAAATTTGTCAATAAGCCTATAGAAAATCTTGTAATCAAACAACACCTATTTCGTTTTCTTCGTTTCTCTGCAACCGGTGATTTTTCTTCCTTCTTCGATGTTCGATGTTCTTGTAAAACTATTCAATAATCAAATCAAAATCCAAGCAATTCCTTGAAAAAAAAAACCAGATCAGTTACATTTCTCAAACGCTTCATCATTTTCCTCGTCACTTTTGCGAATCGTTCGTTGAGATTTTAACGAGTTTCTACATAGAGAAAAGATTCGTATTTTTATATTATTAAATTTAAACACATGCACGAGAAAGGCACAAAAAAAAGAGAAAAGAAAATTAATATTCAAGGCACTGATCGACTGGTCGTAAGTCAAATGAATTATGCCATGTATGAACACGTTTCATAACCACCGGTTTCGCAGGACGTGGATACTGCATGTAATCTTGATCGATGCATTGTTCATCTTCTAATTTCTTGATTTCTTCTATCAATTCATTGGATATTTGACATTGAAATTTCGGTGCTGTATTTGTCAATGGAGGAGAATTTCGTCGATGATGAAGACGTGCTTTCAGATTTCCCACGCGATATTTATGTTGTTCAGAGAGATGATGGCGGTGAAAGAACGAGGCTAACTTGGGTAAAATTGGTGTCGAAGGCGACTTTTTCACTGGAGAATTGTGTTCGTCAAAACTTGTTGATAGGAGAGTTTTTTGTTTAACGACTTTTGATTGTGAAAAATCATTGGAATTAACAGCCACTTTTTCTATATCAAGCGTTCCAGTTGAATTCGATCGATCGGGGTGTTTTTTCGATGCTGATGTTTGATGTTGATGGTGAAAGAGATGCAACATAGAAACAAATGAGCGATGTTTTTTCACGATATTGTTCTGCGTTGGTAAAGACAGTTCAGGGAAATCATCGTTTGTGCATTTTTTATCGGCTAAACTATCCGTATGATTGATAGTTTGTGAACGTTTGAGAAAACGATGCTTAGGAAATGAAGAATCGATTGAATCTGTTTTGCGTAATTTGGTTACGCTCATTTGATTTTCGTTAACTGAATTTTGCTTGATTATTCCATGATGATGATTGGCATGACGAAAACGATTGAGAATTAACGATGGCCAATGTGGAGACGATGAGGAGGAGGGTTGAGAATGATGGGGATGATCATCTTCGAGATAGAAAACAGCTGATGGAGGAGTTGATGGTGGAGGAGAGCTTTTATTTTCTTCTTCTTCTGTTTCTTCATCTTCTTCAGGTACGACATCCGGTGTCATTGTTGTCTTGAAATCTGAGAAAATATTGTAAAATGTATATGAATTGCTGTTGGGTGAACATGGAGATGTTGGAGAACAATTATTTGTTGATGTTGACTCATTTGTTGGCAAACGTGTTTTAATAGGTTTCGAACTATCGCGATAAAAATCTTCGAATGTATGAAGCTTAGCGTGTTGGGAATGACCAATATGTTTCAACATTTCTTCAAATTCAAATAATCATTCTCATACGAAAGAAATATTCTCGTTCGACGATAAGAAGAAATAATCACAAGATATACTGACGAGGCGAGTTCACACACATACAGTTAGTATGAATGTTTTGAATGTTTGTGTCTGCGCGTATATATATATATATATAAATGTTCGCGTCTATATGAATGGATGTACAACGACGACAAACCGAGAGAGAAAAATGACGAGAAGAAAAAAGAGAAGGGAAATTATATCATGCGAATGGGAGCGCGAGGGCATAGCGAAGCAATTTACAACGAGAAAAGCAAGTACAGATGATGTCCAATCGATCGACAGAAAGGAAAAAAATACAAAATTATTCGCGGAAGAGAAATGCTTAGGACGTCATTTCTGCTTTACCTTTTTATTTGATCTTGATCAAAAACAGCTATTGATTCTTCGACTAATAGACCTTGTCCAATACTCACGTGTTCTGAAAAACGAAATAGCAATCCAATCATGAGCGAATGTGTTTTGTGTGTTTACCGTTTGATTTGATATTCAATGATGGAATATGATTGATTTCATTCTGAATTAGTAAAGATAAGATTGATCTCGTTTGGAAGAATGTCAGCCTTACTGAATTTAAGACTTCGTCATCTTGTACGAATAATAAGAGAAATGGATTGAATTTTGGTGCTGTTTCTTTGATGATCGTTTGGTTCTGATCAATCGGCGACAAAATATGTTTCGCGAATGAAACTTCTGAACTGGTGGAGAAGTTCTGTTTGACTTTATCGAAAACTAATGAATAAGAATCTAATGTTTCTTCTTCGAGTGACAAGTCAGGAGTTTCATCTGATGAAGATTTGCTCATATTTCCTCCACAATGTAAAACGCGAAATGTTTCGTTCGTTTTCTCAAATGTCTTTCTTCATCGGTTGAACTATCCACATCTATATTCACTAGATATCGCTCGAAGTCAATGCGAACGCCCACCCTGCCTTCAAGCGTTTCAATGAAAAAGATTTATTAGTTAACACGTTTCAAAAACTTTGGCATAGAAAATTCAATGTTTATAGTTGATCGTTATCATCGTAATGATAATTTTGTCCACATACCATATTTCGGCCTATAAAAATCAATGAATCATTTACTAATGAGTCAAATGATGAATTTACCTCATTGTAATTACAATTTCCGGAACGTGCTTTTGTCCCGGTACGAGTTCGAAATGAAAATGTTTTACGAGCATCGCCAACATTACTTTTGCTTCTAACATGGCGAAATTTTGGCCAATACATGAACGAGGCCCAGCAGAAAACGGTAGAAGTGTATCCGCATGACGTCCAGTGAATCTTGATGGATCGAATTTCATTGGCTCCGACCAATACAATTCCGAGCTTTTTACAGAAAGCGACAGATATGAAAATGAAATCTCCGCCTTTCTATTCTTACTGATGAAGACCGTATATATCGATAAGAATATCGGTACCCTTCTTGATATGAATTTGCTTTCCATCACTGGCAGTCAATGTGTTATCTTCTACTACTTTTCGAACAAGTGTCGGCACAGGTTGATGTAATCGAAGAGATTCTTTCAAAACAGCTTCTGTGTACGTCAACAGTGAAAGTGTAGAAATCGAGATCTCTTCATTTTCATCCAATACTGAATCGATTTCACTTTCTAATCGTTGATACACATCGGGATTGTTCGCTAAGTTGTAAAATGTCCAAACCATCAGATTCGATGTTGTCTCATGGCCAGCAATGACTAAAGATATTTTGATCGAAAGTTTTCTTCAAATGTGAATGATTTACTGAAGGTGAGAGTTTCTTCGTAGATTTCTTTGTCGGTAAATTTACTTATTTTATCGTCATCACGTGCTGCTAAGATCAAATCAAGAAGATCAGGTCCTAAATGAAACAATAATTCGCATATTTCGATAAGAAAATGTGGAACTTCAACCTTTACAAGAAGATTTGGTTAAACCTTGTTTTCTGTCATCAATAATTTGTTGAATAACAATTCGAACATCGCGTTTCGACTTATCAATCCGCTGTTTACTTGGTAAAGGTAAGCGATTAACAATCGGTATGATCGCAATCATGTTATGTATTCGTTTTTCAACATCTGCTAGTGTTGTTGTGACATTGTCATAGATGATCTTTCGTGCGTGATTATTTCCCATTAATCCATCACCGAATACACATCCCGTGACAATATCCAATGTTAAGCGTGCCATTTCAGCGTGCATGTCCACTACAAAATCTTTCGGAGCAGTTTCTCGTAGATTATTCTGCCATTTTTCGATATAGTTCGATGTTTTTTCGATCATTAACGAAATCATTGAATTGATATTTTGATGTTGAAAAACAGGCGCGATCAAACGGCGATGTTGACTGTGAACATTATCTTCTGCCATTAAAAGACTATCGTGGCCTAGCAATGTGCCCAAGATCATTTGCATCAGGTTTGATTTGTGATAACAACGCGCATTGCTTTTCAATATACCTTGGATTAATCCGGGATCACTCGTTGATAAACGAGCAATTGGACCGAATGAAGACCGATAATATGGACCGTATTTTTCTCGTAATAATCGTAAATGAGAAAGTGGGTCGCCTCTTTCCGCAGCACGACGAATACTAAGAATTTCTCCAAAAATTGGAATATATTGACCTGGAATACCCTGGGATGCTAAATCATCATGGATTCGTTTGGGATCGAAAATCCAAAATTTCAGTAAACGGTATATGAAGTACAATAATATGGCAGACGTCAATAGAATAGACCACATGGTGTGTATTGACAATAGAAAGCAAAGAAAAAAAGAACGAAAATTGCTTCTACCGCTGTGTTCTCCATATTTATACGGATGTCAATAATGATAAGAGTACGAACGGAAAGAATTTCTGTCCGCAAAGGTATTGGAAAGGGTTTAAAAGTCGTGGAACTAGTCATACGTGTTGTTTCATCATGGTAACACGTCATCCTTGAAAAAGATAACCAAACGATGAACCACATGTCATAACTTTAAATAGTAAGATTACATTGAATGAGAACAAAATCGATCATAGTTCAATGAATCGTTGTATGTTTTTCATAAGCATTATGAGAAAAAACAGCAGATTTTTGTTACGTACATGGAGTACTATTGGAATATCTGTTGATAATTTACTAGTAAAATTCTTCTTGTCCCTATGTCCTTGGATTACGTTCATACGATATATTTACCTATAAGAGAAGTAAATTGTAATTCAATAGGAAGAAAGAATACACATTTCAACGACAAAGCATTCCCTTCTTGGAAAAGAGCACTGATTAATCTATTAATTCGGTAGATTCCCGATCTGATTACAGCACGACTTTCCTTCTCGTAATAATTAATCAGGTTGTTTCTCGCCCACATGGTTTTTTTTAGAAATCTTTCAACATTTGCTAGTTGCTTCAAGTCATCATGACAAATAGCACGAAAGCAAATATATCTTCACTTCTAATTGCGTACTATTCTCTAAGTTTAATGTTCATCGGTACTCTTTTAAATGTTTTAACATTTTTTATTCTTTGTCGTCCAAAATTTCTTAATCTAAAAGAACGACCGGCCTTGATCTACATACGAACATTTGTTATCATTGACGTTTTTATGTTATTCGGATGGAATTTCGATCATTATACCAAACCAATCTACGGTTTCACTCTTTACACAGTCACAACTGCTTCATGTAAATTCGCTTGGTTTCTTAATTACTTCACTCCTCAAACATCAGCTTGGTTAAGAGTTTTAATATCCCTTGATCGATATGTATCATTAACTCGTCTACATCGAACTTGGTTCAGCCGATCGAGAAATGCTCTGATTATGATTTCGTGTGTTATCAGTTTTTTTGTTTTACTTAATATTCATCTTCCAGTATTGGCATGTTATTACGAAGTAGATGGATTGATTAATGTCAACGCTAGATCATATCAAATCACTCCGATATGGGATTGGGTGAATTTAGTTATGTATAATTGCGTTCCGTTTGTTTTAATGATTACTTTGAATAGTGGAGTGATTTATCGATTGATTCGTATACGACAACAAACTACACTTCAGAATTCACGTATTCATCATCGAACTGTGTCGATCACATCAATAATAACGACGTTTCTTTTTATGATAATGACAATTCCGGCAACGATCGGTTTTGCATTTTTCGTTAATTCAATCGATGAAAATGTCCTTCTCGCATTGGACGCAATGCTTTTTACTTATCATATTTTGTCGTTTCCACTTTTTCTCATTACATTCGATGAATTTCGACAAGAATTTATGATAATGATCTGCTGGGAAAGAAATTTTCGAAGAATTTTCCCACAATTTCTTTTTCCAACTAAAAGAAATACACTTCAAATTGCATCGTGAGTATCAAACATTCAAAACAACCATCATCGTTATCGTTACATATGATTTATATCTTAACAATCTTTGACGTGGTTTATGATGTTTTATAACTCAGCAAACGAGACTACATTGTTTTTCAACATCTTCTTTTGAAACAAACGAAGTTTTCTTCAAATTAATCCATCGAACGAACAAAAACGGCGCATATCATTTTGACTTAATAAATTAGTGTCCTAATTTTTTTGCGTTACCTATAAAGCATATTTATTTACTTAAATCCAAACATTTTTTACATTCTTTCATATAAAGATAAAACAAAAACACCCCCGACAGATACGAGTGAATTACTTCATTTAACAGACACTTCTTCAAACTCTGTCGTTGTGCAAATAACCGTCTTTCGCGGAGAATTGTTCTGTTATTCATGGATGGAAATTTAGATTTTTGTCTAAAACGCTTTGCAGATGATCAATTATCGGATAGTCTGAAAAAACTTACTCAAATCGAACGAAATCTTGAAAGGAAACGAACATACGATGCGGAAACTTCGCAGCATGACAATGATCTTAAACATCAACAAGAAACGTTGTTGGCCAAACAATTTTCTCAAGATCTTGACGAAAATAACTCGAAAATCAACAAAACACGTCAGATAATCGAAGAAGAATTCTTTCATGCGCTTCAACTTATTCGTAATGACGTCGAAACTATCGTTCAAGTATCATCGACACGAAACGAAAATCGAGAAGATAGCGAAGAAATACGTGCTGCAATCACAAAAATTCGTCAACAAATCGCACAAATCGACAGTGAATTAACTCATTTATTTAACATCATCGATTCCAACAACTATCACGACCATCGCAATCGAATTGTTCAATGGCTGAGACAACATTACGGATATGCTAATGAGCTCAATCGAATGGTCGGAAAATTTAATGAATTAGGAGATTTAAGCGTTTTCTCTGCTCAAACTTTTCTTATGCAAACAATCAACGAATGTGTGAGTCTTTGGAACGCACGTTACAAACTTATTAGTCAATTTATCCATCAAATGGATGAAGATTCGATCTTGAGCAAACAAATTCTGGATTCACTTTATCGAATGACTGATTCAACAACTTCTTTGCAGTTTGTTCAGTCGTACGTGGAAAATCGATGTGTAAGGAGATTTAATCGAGAAGAATATTTAATCCGCCGAATAGAAGAAGAGTTCGAAGAACAACTGGCTGAACAACAAAGAAGAATTTTTGAATTAATCAATGCTCTTGGTCAATTATGTGTAAATACAACAAATGAATTTCAATTGAATAAAAAATTTAGAAAAATATTTCATCAAAATCGCGTTTTGCCAATTCTAATGGACAGAAACAATGAAGCAGAAAGTAAAATTCAAAAATTTTCCTTTCATAATTTTCAATAATTCTTCTAGATAATTCATTGATTATTCGCCTCGAAGATAATTACACAAGATGGACTCTAAACAAACATTCAATTCAACAACAATTTTGTTTAAATCTTTCTCAATTCCTCAATTTACCTGATGAAACATTCACAATCGAACGTGTCGAACAAGGAAGTACTATTCTTTACATCGCTATTCATCCAACTTATCATCAAATGATTAGTCAACAATTGAACAATTCCAGAGAATCATTAAGGATTGTTCAAGCTGTTGAAAACTCTACCCAGAGATTGGATTGTCAAGTACAGTCCATTAGCTTTGGGCAATATTGTTTATCTATTGAAAAACGTCTCATCAATTACAAATCGGACGCACCATTTATAAATAAATCTGTTGAAAATATTTTGCTTGACCTGATTGCTCTGAGTGATAACGATTCTCTTTGTCCGGAAGGTTGTTTACACGCTTTCTTTTTCTTCGAAAAACGCAACTCTATTCGATCATTTAGGTTGGAAACGTTTTTCTATTCAATCAGTTCACTCCAATTCTCAGGTCGAAACGAAATGGCCGATTGTTTACCATGGTTGTCGAGGTTTCTATGCTCCATTTATCTTAACGACCGCAATGCGTGTGTCAACTCAACGATCGAATATTTCACGAAATCGACAAAATATTCATTTTTCACCAAGTATCGAATATTGTGCTCATCCGAAATACACTCATATGTGGAGAAACATGGCAAATCAATATTATCAATTAGTTTTTCAATGTCGAGTGAATCCGGATGTCTTCAACAAACCAACATCGGAAATCTTACTTCAACCAAGTGCAAAAACGAAACAAATCGATGAAAACTTTTCGAATGATCAACTCGAATGGATTCTACCATTGAATCAAGCTTCACAAGAATGTATTCAGGAGAATATCATCTGTTGTGCAATAATGATTCGAATGATCGATGGTGAGCCACAAGATCTTCCAAAATTGCATTGGTGGCAAAACACAAATCATTCAGAATAAAATAAAATATTTAACATAGGAGTGTACTGCGTGTCTTCGTTTTTCTAGATCTATTTGCGTAAACAGACTGTTCTTTTCGTGGTTGAAACAGTTTTTGTTTGACATGTTTGTCGTTAAAAGTATTTTTCTTTGAAAGAATAAAAATTTTTATCATGTGAACGAACGTATTTTGACGTTGTCATGTTTTCTTCTAGAGAGTAAAACATGTTGCAAAAATAATCTTGAAAGTAGACAAATACTGCTGATTTCGATGCCAATGTGAACAAATGAGATGCAAAGTACGTCGCAATAATTTAAAACTAAAGAAAACATTGAGTTTCACTGCCAATCGGAGAAAAAGAATCAGGATACAGAAAGACGGAGCAATCAGTGTTGTTAAATTTTCGTTCCATGCTCGATTAGAAAAGAAGAATGTATTTGTTCCCATGTTATTGTGAATGTGAATAATTCGTTTAAGTAACAACATTTAAATACACGTCGATCGTCAATCAGCAAATCGATTATCGGGACAGACATATTGAAACACTAGAACGTCTAAAAAAATGTCTAGTCAACAACCACAACACAGCCATGGACAACATGGGCACGGTCATGGTCATGGTCATGGACATGGTCATGGACAACACAGTCATCAGCACCAACATTCAGGTAATCTACTAGAGAGGTTATTACTTAATTTTCACGCAAAATGGCGTCAACAAATGAAAAAATCAACTTGTATTCTGTTCTATTCTTTTATATATAGCTGGATCGCATGGTAGTCATGGATCAAGCGGCTCTGCTGGTTCACACGGTGATCATGCGAAGCATGCTGGACATAGCAATAGTCATGCACATCATAACGGACCAGGAGTATATGGCAGTCAAGAAACAAAACCAGTTGAACCAGTAGAACATGCTCCTGGTCCTTATGGCGGACCAGGAAATATGCCATACGGTGCACCTCAAGGATTCGGTGGTCCATATGGACCTGGTTCGTATGGTCCACCCACTGGTGCTCTATATGGTGCACCAAGACCAGGTCCATACGGTGCACCCATGCCTGGTCCGTATAGCGTACCTGCTGGATCTCCGTTCGGTGTTCCTATGCCTGGGCCATATGTTGGAGCCGGAGGCATGCCATATGGTGCGCCTATGCCTAGTCCATATGGTATACCTGGAGCTATGCCTTACGGTGCACGCATGCCGACACCCTATGGTGCACCAGTTGCGTTCGCTGCTAATCCGTACGGTGGCTATCCAGGATATGGTGGTTCACATTGAGAAGTTGATGAATCCGATGGTAATGAGATATTGCTCAACTACATGTTACTCGATAAGCATTTTACGATAGTTAACGTTCTTTTGTAATCGTTCTGAACTATGTAAATGTCATAATAAAATCATTTCGCATTCATTCATTCATTGCTATTATTTTCAATAGATGAGCTTGATGGAAATTAGATATCAACAGTATATTTTTTACCATCAAGGTTAGCGATAGCAAATCAAAGAAATTACATGGTTTGCTTGATCACTCTGTTGGATCAAACGTACGAGATTTCAAAAGTATTTCGAATACCATTACAATCATCCTCACACTGAAGATCAAAACGAAAATTGTTTTCAAAGAAACAATTTAGGAGCACAAGAATTAAAGTCGAGTGTCTAACAAAAACATACTCGTTTTGTTTTACTGATCAAATCAAATGCTGGTGTAGAAGTATTTCACAGACAATCTATATATAGGAAGAAAATGAGCTAATGTCGGTTGATCGTTAATCAGAATGAGAGACGAAATAACCTGTTCTTTTATTATTTTCTTTAATCACATTAAGAAGATCTTTCAAAACATATATTTCTGTAATACAACATTAATGGCAAAGTGAGATATATTGCGATGAAAATATACATGTCAACGTCAATTGACTTTAGAATATATTTATTACGTTCTTTTATTGATTCGAACACTTCTGAGCTCGAATTCTTTTAAGGCAATCAGCTCGTTCTCGCACATTGGAACCGATGCCTTTTGGGCGGATGAATAAAGAAGATTCATTGGTATATAAATTAATTAGAATGGTGTATACTTCATATCGTATATCTAGGTGTGTTTAGATATATCTTCTTTTCGCCCTTTTTCGCATCTTAGGGTATTGACTCGCTCAAACCCTTTTATCACTGAGTTTTTTCCTTATCATCTTTGAAAATTTCTATTCTGTTGATGTGTATATATAAACTTTGTTCACTTAGAGAAAGAGATACATTGAATAGTGATCGATAAGACGGAATTCTCTCTTTATAATCGATTTTTTCACCCTCATCCAAAGAATAAAGAACAGCAACGCGCACTTGTCTATCCGACTGAAATATACCAAATCTTCACCAAAAGCAAAAAAACGTGGAAATCGGATCAAAAAGGAAAAGATGCAGATCATCGACAGTAAGAAAAGCGTTGTTTGTACAATAGTATATTATCTGCTCATTGCCATCAGTTTTCTTGTGTCCAGCAGCAGAAATAAAAACGGGAGTCCTTCTACTTCTTATTGCTAAACTGTTAAATTAATATTACTACCTAATGAATAATTTGTCACATATTTCATATGAAAAACTTACTCGAATAGGACTTTTTTTTATAGCTTAACAATTACTCGTTTGAGTATTTTTATCGCTCAGATAAACACAATGCCGATAATTAATATAAGATTATTACGGAGTAATAGACTTTGAGTGAATAACATAATTTGATGAAGAGTAGAGAATATTCCGTATATTTGTGATGAATTCGAAATTTGGACAACAAACAGCTCTATCCTTAAACTTTAGTTTGTTTTGAAACAAAAAAAGTACATATTTTAAATTTTGTTACGTATGTCATAGCTCACGCGTATGCCATTTCAACAAGAAGGACAGAAATATTTTCAACCCCCAACTGTCTTGTACTGCTAAGCAACGAATAGATGGTTTTTACAGAAGATGTCTGAGAATCATCCACTGCTTCACTACTGATCTTCATGACACATTCGGTATGGATATGCGACTCGATATTATCGATTGCGATGAAATTGCCACTTAGTTGTCAAACATGTGAAAACTCATCACTCAGGATTATTCAAAGAGATTTTCTCGCGCGACAACATAAAGAAGACTGGAATACAAGAAGATTTTAAAAATCAAGTCATCGGATCTTAGTATTTAGAAGGATTGTATTCATCCATTGTTCTCCGAACAGTCGTTCTTTTACATTTTGTCGGAAACGACTTGATGAGAAATCGATTTTAGTAGAATACTGAAAAATTGAGTACAGTTAGCACGAAGATGAAAAAATACATCTCAAAAATCCTTTGTAAGCAATGCCATCTGATCTGCTATTAAACATGTTTTATTTAAAATATTCATAACTATATGTGATTTTTGCCTGGGGAAAGTATTGACTAAGATCGTCAGTAACTTCATATTCACAAAGTATAGCTAAACGACATAGTTTTGAACAATTTCGAGTTGTTTGCCGTGTGAAATTTTCTGTTGCTTTCTTCAGTATTTCATAATCGACAATAAGAGCAACATTGTTTGGTAAACAGCTGTTTGTATCTATAAGAAACTGCTTGACGTAATCTTCATGAACTTCAAGAAGATCAAGATAAGAAAGACGTGGATATTCAATAATTGATAAATTGTCACTTTTATTGTTTTGTACTTTTTCATTATTCACAGTTAATTTTTCTATCAATGGAAACGATTGAGAAATTTGAAAGAAAAACTCATGTTCAAAAGGCCGTTCATCAAATAAGGATATTTCACGAACGTATTTGAATATTCCACCTGGAAAATTATTCGTTATTCTATGATATTCGTTTTCTTTATAAGGATAAGAATAAATATGACATTCGCCTCGTCCCAACTTGTGAAAATAATCAACATAAGAAATAATTTGATTGGTTGAAAAATATTCGAATGTATGTTGAATATCTTCATTGGATATGAACTTGGTTTGATTCGTAAGCCAAAGACTTGATCGAATGCTAAATGTAAATTGATTTAGTTGTACCATTCGATTAAGAATATTTGTTTTCAAATTATCTCCATCAATAAACATATTTTTATAATTAATTACAAGATATAAATGAAGTCTTTTTAAATTTAACATTCGATGCAACAATGGAATAACTAATTCATCATATGCACTTGAATCTTGATTACAATTTAATGAAAAACATTCTAAATTAGGTAAGTTTTCCTAGAAGAATAATTCTATTCAAATCAATAAGATATAAATAACAATGACCTACCATGTTATTGACTATTTCATGTTGAGAATGACCAAACCAAGAAATATCAACATGAAATACTCGAAGTTGAGGTAAACGTCCGTCAAGTAGATAAAGACAATCGAAGAAAGATTTCACATTAACATGTAATTCGACGATAGTTGGACAATTAATAATGGGAGATAAAGTCTCAAATGATAAGTATTGAGTAAAATTTGAAAATGGCTTGAAGTTTAAATACTTCAGATTGGTAAACATAGTAAAGATGTCTGTAAATATAATCGTGATTTCCTTTGTTGTTGTAGGTTCTTTCTTAATTCTACGAATATGAATAGTAAGTGATGTAATTTGATTTCGAAATAAATCTGTCAGATTAGTTTCATCTAAATATACAAATACGGAATAATGAGAATCCAACTAAAATCTCATACTAGTAAACAAATGTTTCGCTTTTTCTTTTTCAAGATTAAATAAGCCAAGTCCGGCCATAAAGATTAGGATAATTTCGAGAAAGAACACGTTCTATACTTGATGATTCAATGTCGAGCCATTGGATTTTATGATGAATCGATGGTAAAATTTGTGAAATGAAACGATCAAGTATTGTAATAGATAATGATTGAATAGAATTATCGAAGGAACGTCTCATCAATTTTAAACGACTTGTAAAAGTTGAATCATGTACAAATGTATTGAGCCTTTTATTAACATTTATCAAAGAAAAAAGTACTTCATCATTAGACAAATTTTTGAAAATGATCGCGAGAATTTCATCAGGTAAATTGTTCAAATGAGCCATTGAATGTGTCATTACTATACTCACCACTATTGATTTATTCTGAATTGAGATCATTTATATTGTGTGCATATCAATTGTTTGTATATGACCTTAGTCGTCAATGAAAACAATGATCGCTTTTTTCTATGGTCGGATGTGATTATAGCCCACCCAGACTGAAAAAATAAAAAAGAGTTAACGAATAGAATCGCTAACATTGAACGATTCTGTTCGTGAATTCAGCATACATGTATAACTCGAAACTTGAATTCGAGTATTCTTGGGGGTGTGGATGTTGGATGGGGAGGGTGATAGGGGGTATAATCTGAGTGAGGGTGTGGGGGAGGGTGTTGAGTAGGTATGGTGTACATAGGGGTAAGTTAGATGGTATTTGCCAGAAAGCGTAGGTAAAAATATTTAGCGGAGCTCTCTGACTCATTTGCATGAAAAGTTGGGTTAGTGTTAAATAGAATACAAGAAGGTTTTGTGACAGAAACCCTAATGTCCGATGGATAGGGATGCTGCATTTCGCTGTGTTCTTCGTCTATATGTATGTGTGGAGAAAAACGCTTCTCTGGTCGCTGTGCCTTTACTACTTGTAATAGCTGACGTCGGCACGTGTTCGACGCCATGTCCTGTGACTCAAGCAAAGTTGAGATCTACTTTCTCGCCGAACACTATGCCACGCGCTGCCTGGCTGCATGCTGCACTCTAAAAAAAATTAGTGCTTTGCTGAACCCTCAAAAAAAGTTCCGTGGTTACGAAAAAGTCTTCAGACAGGTTCACGATTACAAAAACGCAATAAAAATTTCTAGGGAACCATTAAAGGATCTTCCCGTGTATCGGAGGGAAGAACCTTCTACTGCTAAACCTTTTTTTAAGTTCAGCATACCGAAAACAGGTTCCGTAGCATAATACCAAACTTTCAGAGTTCTTTAGGAAAATATAATAGTTTCGTACCGAACCTGAATGTCCTTGTATAGTTTGATATGAAACCCCTTAAGTTTTGCATTTTGCTACGGAACCTGCTTTTGGTATGCTGAACTTAAAACAAGGTTTAGCAGTAGAAGGTTCTTCCCTCCGATACACGGGAAGATCCTTTAATGGTTCCCTAGAAATTTTTATTGCGTTTTTGTAATCGTGAACCTGTCTGAAGACTTTTTCGTAACCACGGAACTTTTTTTGAGGGTTCAGCAAAGCACTAATTTTTTTTAGAGTGTGTGTAATTGAGCAACAGGAGAGGTGATCCCGTAGATGGAGGAAGTAGATAGCGAAGGCGGCCGGAGGCCTTCTGAGCGCTCGGCTAAACAGATCGGTAGCGAAGAGGGCCAAAGGCCTTCTGAGCGCTCGGCTAAACAGATCGGTAGCGAAGAGGGCCAAAGGCCTTCTGAGCGCTCGTACCCAAAAATCGAATGCTGGGTCACTCCAATAATTGAATACTCGAAGAGAAAGTTGAATACTTGAATTCAAGTTTCGAGTTTGACACTACTGATTTTTTCGTGACATAAAGAATGTCGTCAAAATAAATTACATCTACAAAGGTGTTGATATCAATACAGCGCTTTTTTTGAAGACGGAATGATCAAAGTCGTATTTGAAGTAAGTCTATTTGATTTGTATCATTATAAATCTTCTTTTTTTGTAATATATATAGTCTAGTACAGATACGGATTCAAGAATATTTGCTATCAACTACAATGATTTCATGGATGAACAAAAGTAAGTTGAGACTTTTCATTCCTCTTCGTTACTGATAAATGTCCCATTGATAGGATCAATGTAGTAAAGGAAAAGTTATCTGTATTCAATTCCAAATTACGATCACGCTTGTTTCAAATTTGCGGTGAACTGGGATTGTGATGATCATAAGAGAGAAAAATGTTCATCGAAACAATTCATAAACATACAAGAAGATATATTAATTTCAACACATCAGCTGAATTTGATACTTTTTTAATTGTTATCATTTCGATAAATAAAGATGACATGTCGGCCTTTCCATGTAACGTGACAACTCAATGACCAGGAGTTCAAAATCGTCACTTTGAAATTTGGCGTTCGTCATCCTACAGAGCATAGTCGAATGTGTATGAAATCATATTTTGTTCTATAAACAAATGCTTTAAATAAGATACGATTATTGGTAACAAAGATGTCAATGGAAGACAGTGAAAATTCTTCTATTTTAAGCCTTGTAACCATCCACTCGTGTATTCCACCAGTTTGATATATACAGGACTGATAAAGACTAATTAAGTCTATGATACCAGGAGTAGCTTTTAGTAGGAGAACAACTTTTCTATGTGCTATACTTTTTGATAGCGAGCTTAGCCAAAGCTGTGAAATTTATAACGTCATCGTGTAACGAAAAAATGGATATCTTTTTTTTTCCAACCCGTTGGCGCTAACAACGTATGATAAAAACAGGATACCTAAAGTTAGATTTTCATGTGCTATCTAATTCATGTGCTTTTGTCCGAAAAAAATTCTTCTTATGGTGGCTTTATGTAACACGATGACACCTTTACGTCTATTCTTCATTTCTCATATAGGTATTCCGCGATTTTCTTGACAAAAGAATGTTCATATCATAAAATGAAGTCCAGATTCGAGATCAGCTAAAGAAACCACGTCGAATTCATTGTATTATATTGGAGAATATGAGAATTAAGTTTTTTCGAAATTTCAGCATAATTGTTGGTCAAAAATTGACCAAAAGCTCGAGTTTTATATTTTGCCCTATAACTCTACGGAGTTGATGTAGCTTTGGAGGCTGATATTGAATATGAACTTGGTTTTGTGATTGGAACTTACTTTGATGGAGAAATCTGTGTAAGAAGGTATGAAAACGTCATCGTGCTGCGAGAGCATCACCGCGTTACATTGATAAAACAGGTCTCTAATACAAACTGTACGTGAATTTGAATTTTTTTCTCTTTTCTTTGGATAGTACAAACTGTCGACTACCAAATGTCTCTGAAACATTTCTCTCAATAAATTAATCTTTTGCAGAAAAATGAACAGTGAACAGATCACCCTCAATTTGTTGTCTCAATTCCATCATCGCGTTTCGCGCTGTATAATTACCATAGTTTTCGAACAACTAAGCCAAATGAACTGAAGTTTTCAGGGATAGTCAAAGGGCCCAGAGAAGCATCATTTGATAAAAGAACCGAAACTCTCAATGCTCTATCTTTTGAGGAATATAAAAAAGATTGTGGACAAAACGTCATCGCGTCACATTTGTAAAGGCCGATGTATGAGCAGAAAAACTGCTCATTTCATCATACTCATTTACAATTGTCTTCTGAAATCTGATTCATCTCGTTCATATTCAATAAAATGTACCGGAATAAAAGGTAATGCTGAGTAATATGAATTGTTTTCAGGTAGTATTGGTGCATATTGTTTATGTACATGTACACGTGACATTAATTCAAAAGTTGTCGGAATATTTTTAGCAATTTGTTTATCTATTGCTGTTGGACATGAACATTCGCAAATATGTTTCCTCTTCAAATGGCAATGTTATTTGGAGCAAATCTTTCCCATGTGACTTCTTTTTTAGTATAAACGCGTTTGCAGTATAGCCGAAAAAAACACTTATGCTGTACTCGTAGATTTGAATTATGCCACCATTCCATCATACAATGGTCAGCTCTATCCTTGAGGCAAAGTACAGAACAACTTTTACGATTTACATGTCGAATTTGAAATCTGCGATGAATGAGTCTAGAATCATATAATGGGGAAGATGATTTTGTAACAAAATCATTTATTTTAAATCTGAATTATTTTGTAAAAGATTGCATATCAAATCATATAATCAACATTTTTTGTTGACGATTTCAATAATGTATAGTATAGATATAGTAGTGATCTTTGTGACCCTTGTGGTCTTGGATTTATAAGGTTTCGTCATGATTATGCGAGAAGTTCGTCATACCAACACTAGCACATACAGCATTTGTTCGTGACTATCTTCTTATGTCTTCTTTTTGTCTTTCTGTTTTCTGTCTAGGTGCGTGATCGATGTACCGGCGACTATTACGCATACACGTATGTTTAATACATATATAGGTCGTCATTTTCTTTCCCTGGACGCTTTTCTTCTTCGTCGTCGTAATAAAATCGAAATTGATCTGCATCGGCTAAGATTGGATTTGTTTTATGAGAAAAAAAACGAAGTTTCAAATGAAGTTCACACCATCTTTCAGTCTTATTAATATCACACAGTTGCCTTTTTCTTGTCAAATTTGCTTTGCTAAACGACAAAATAAATCAAATGAACGGTACGTATTCATCCCCAACTGCAAATAAAATGATGCACGCAGATGTCTATATTCCCAAAACAAGAAATACTGAACACTGATGTAGTAATTTTTACTTCACAAAATATGTTTTGCATAATACTCCTATCATAGTACTATCTACGAATACCTCAAAAGAAAAAGCCAAGTATTTAATCAAACTTCGTTTTGATGATTATTTCTTTTTTGTCTCCTACTTGGATTTCACATTGATAATATACACTGACGACAATGACAGAGGGCGCTAATTTCTTAAGGTACAGCAAATCGCATTCGATGTTCTCGTTTAGAAACTGGCAGAAATGATTTTTGTTATTAACATATGTCAAATTGCTCAATAGTTCTTATCTAATTTGCAGAATTATTGTATTATTCTTAATCACAACGTATCATTTGATATTAAAACTATCCTATCATTGATNTGAAGAGGTGAAATCGACAATTCATTTGAAGTCTTTTGTTTATGACTTTATTTAGGCAGCGAAAGAGCATCATCGAAGAAATTTAATCGAAGATAACGAAGTTGAAGATGGAAATATAAAAAAATTAGAAAAACTTCTAGGAATTAAATCCGATCGGAAAACTTATTTACGTGGTTTTATCGATGATGGACTCGATTTCCTTCTGGACTTCTGTGATAGAGATAAAAGAAAGGAAATTATGCAAACTGAAGGTAAGTCGTTTTCATTAAAATAATCGTTTTTTATTATTCGATTTGCAGGAGATGGAGAAGGAAACGCGTGGTATGATGAAGAAGATGAAGATCAACAATGGTTGGCGAAAAAACAAAAAGAAAGAGTGAAATTGGCCAATGAAAAAGAAAAATTAGAAGAGAAAACTAAGAAGAAAAAAACATCATTAGTCAAGTTTAACGAAGATGTTCAAAGAGAAATGATTGATGATGAAGATTCAATGGACTACGATGAAGAAGAAGAAGAAGAAGATTCTGACGACGAAGGACAAGATAATGGTTTCGATGAAGAAGAAGAAGATGATGATGATGATTCCAATAAGGAGGAGGAGACATTCACCTTAAAAGAAGATATTTATGGACGAACAGTTGATGCGAAGGGCAATGTTGTTAAAAGTAATTCAAGTAAGTCAAAACGCAGATATAAGAATGCATTAAATTTGAGAATAGAACCACACATTGAATTCTTTCCGCAATAGTAAACATTATTGATTCTCCTCTCGTCATTTTTTGTATATAATCATTGTGGTACTTGAAATTTCATTATAAATTCAGTGAATAATTTTCTTTTGGAATATATTTTAGGTTCAACGTATATTCCTCCTGCTCTGCGTCAAAAATTAAATTCATCTGAAGAGAATTCATTGATAGAATTAAAACGTCGTCTTCAAGGTCAATTAAATCGTTTAAGTGAAAAGAATTTATCTTCAATTTTAATTGAAATCGAAACACTTTATCGTTCTCAATCTCGTGCATCGATGAATACATCTTTATATCAATTATATCACGACAGTCTCGTATCATCTCAGTCCCTGACTGGTGAAAATTTCCTTGCTGAATATGCGTTATTTGCCTGTCTTCTTCATGCAAATGTTGGTTTAGAAATCGGATCGTATTTACTCGAAAATTTCGTCCAACTTTTCATCGAACATATCAATGATGATGTATCAATTAAAATCACTGATAATTTAATCCGATTCTTTTCATATACTTACGCATTTTACATGACAAATGGAAAAATTCTCTTTGATCTTGCTCGGTATTTATTAAATGTTGAACAAATCAATGAAAAACGTTTAGAATTAATTCTTCTTCTATTAAAAACAACTGGATTCGTTTTACGTAAGGATGATCCATTACAATTGAAAAATTTTCTTCAAGAATTACGAACGAAGTGTTCGTCGTCAACGTTGATTTCCTCATCATCGAAACGATTAGAATTTATGATGGATACGATAAAAAGTTTGAAAAACAACGATGTGAGAAAACTACCCGGTGGTTTCGAACCTGATCGAATTGATCGATTAAGAAAAGTTTATCGAAATTTAGTCAAAGATAAAACTGTACAACAAGCAAATATGTTAAATGTTGGTTTGGAGGATTTTCTAAATGCAAAAGAACAAGGACGATGGTGGATTGTCGGTTCAGCGTGGCAAAAACAAAATATTCCAGACAATGAAAAGAGGAAGAAGAATAAAGGAGAAGAATTGTTTAACGAGAAAATTCGTAAACTAGCTAAACAACAACATATGAACACCGATATTAGACGATTCATCTTTGGAACTTTATTAACCAGTGAGGTAAACCGACAATCTTTATTACAACAAGAGAAAATATGATTCATCGATGATTGTGCACTTCACAAACATTCGATATACGTCATTTAGAAAACAATATGTTATTGGGCGTGGTAGTTTTGAAAAAGAAAATATGAGTTAGTTTGTCATGCTGACAGAATACTCGATATGTGAAACGGAAGATGGAAAGAGAGTGAATAAGCGTTAAAAACTAATGCGCTTGTTATATTGATAAAGGAAGGAGAACACATAAACTAATGATCAAATAAACACAAAGTAGATAATAAGTAGAAATATGAAATAGGGAAAGGAAACAACGGTCTTTTTTGTTTTTTTCCTTGTGATTATACATCCACAGAGAGAAATAAGTATTCGGGATTTACTTCTTTTTCTATTAAAAGCGAGTGTGTGGAATTTGTCCTTGATTCTATTCCTATGAAACTAGAGAAGAGATTTTTGCTCCAGTGAGAATACTAAAGAACATGATGTTGAGATTTTTTTTCATTTTCATAGGATTGTGATGATGCTGTCGAAAAACTTCATAAACTGAATTTGAATAAAGTACAAGAACGAGAAATCATTCATGTAAGTAGAATTTTTTGCTTTCAGAAGTATTTCATGAATTTTCACTTTCAATTCAGGTGACGGTTCATTGTTGTTTACATGAAAAAACGTATAATCCATATTATACATTAATTCTCCAACGATTTTGCGCGTATGATCGTCGATTTCAAGTAAACATTACGTTTTGCGTACTTTTTTCTTAATGGAATTCTTTAGATTTCCTTGCAATATCATACATGGGATCGATTTAAAGACCTTTCATTACTGAGTGATCAACAGTTAGCAAACTTTGGCACAGCATTATCACAATTATTAGTATCAAAATCGATTACGTTGAACATATTTAAAGTATGTTTGAATTTCTTGTCAGAACATATGAAATGATGATACTTTCTTTTCAAGAACTTCAACTTCGTCGAATTAACACCATCCGCACGAACCTTTCTAGTTGAATTGTTTGTCAAACTCTTCGAAAACACCGACGATGCATCGTTGAAGAACATTTTTCAGTTTTCATCAACACAAAATTATAAATTTGTTAAAGAAGCCTTTCGATTGTTTCTCTCTCATTTCATCTTGAAAAAGTCCAACTTCTCCGATTTAGTTCATCGTCGTTGTCAGATTGCCATCAATCAGTTGTCCGATGAATAAAACTTGTTTTGTTACTGTGTTTTAGATGTACGAAGATTACTTTTCCATCGACGATATTCTGTCAACGCAAGAACGGATTCGCTGTCAACTACTCGTCGATATTCCAAAATTGGGCTTTCTCGAATCTTCATCAGCAACAGCAACGTTGAACGATGAGAAAAAAGATCATGCTGATGAACAGAACTTCTCATCATTGACAGCCAACACCAAACTCGAACTTCCCTACTGGATGATCTATTCGATCTGCAATTGCAAAACACGATTCGCATCGTTACCTGAACTTCCGTTGATCTATTCACGAATTCAACGGCAGATTTTTGCAGCTGATGCATCGGTCGTTGATCTAGCCAAGCAAGCATCTCATTTCTATCGACAAGGACGTCATTTACTCGAGCTGAACTTTGATGAGAAACGACAAGTTGCGATGACATTGTTACAAACATATCAACAACGCTTTCGTTCGATCATGGATGCTTCTTTTCATTTGATCTTGTTGAGTGATCATCATCATCACGAAAGTATGAAACAACAAACTGGAAAATTCGAAAGACAAGAGAAGATCTTGCTGATGTTGGGACAAGCAGCATTTCGAGACTATGATCGACTGGTGAACAATGAAACCAAACAAATGTTACCACCGAAAATTCAAGGAATGACAACTGATCTAACGAATGTTCTCAATGGTGGAATGAACAGAAAGCGAAAGCGATAGACTAACTGTGCATCTCTCCAGATGTGTGTGATATATTCTTCGAATAAACAATTGTCAGATAGTGTTTATATGAATAGGATTTTGTATTCAGGAAGAAAAAATAGTAAATTCTTTTCTAGATTAGAATATCCATTCGTGTTTGATGGTACTGATTTGTCAATCGGATTGTGCTTAAAGTCGTGGAGTGAAGAATGTCTGTTCGAGAATTGTATACAAAGGTATGTTTGACAATAGTGTGCTGATTTATGTTGTTGTCGTGGTGGTGTTGATAGCTTATTTCCATCTCTGAGCATTCGGTGAAAGATAGATTAATCTAATGCTTAAGGTTTCCCTTTTTTTCTCCAAAGAGAAAAGAAAGTGATGGTTTGAGTGTATGCATTCGGTATTGTACATTTTCGTCGCGAAATTTGTATATTCTGTGGAATACATAATGAACACTGTACTAGGTTTTGTTGATATCGCATGATTTGATAGCATCGATAGTGGATGGAGGATAATGCAATAAGACAAGCTGTTTAAAAGTTTGATTGTAGGGATTTATTTAATAAACAAAGATTTCTTTTTATCCTAGAATGTACGTGTTTGCTGAACGATGGAACCAAGGTAAAGGATTAGAGAAGCAAATTTCTTTTCTGAAGTAAGACTTTGTTGACTCAGTTGTATGTGATCCTACGAGTACGAAGTATTGATAATTTATCCGAGGAAACGCAAAGTGAACGGAAAGTGTTAGCACCAAGTCTACCTGTGAAAGTAGGATTTTTTTAGATAAGTAATACTTTCATGGAGTTTTTCTGTTCTAAGTGTTGGTTATTCTGGTCGATTTGATGAGAAGTTGTTAAAGGTTCATCTAACTTTTGTCATAGAGCGAGGTCAGCATGAGTTTCATTTTGTAGTGACTGCTCCAAGTGAAAATCGTATTGATGGCGCAACAATACTAGTTCCACCATTTACTTGGTTCTCATTGTTTTGTTAGTTACTTCAATAAAAACAATGAGATAAACGTTTTTTTTTGTTTAGTGTAGACGGTGCCCATCAAACCAGAGCGGAGAGCAATCGTTGGTACATGAAAAAGAACACGTCTGTGCCGAAATCTTTTTCTGAGAAAGGACACAAATTAAATGATTAAAAATCAATTTATGCGCAAAATCCATTATCATTATTGCAACCCTTAAGACTAGATTAAACATCAAGAGGATTTTAAACAGTGGCTTATATCAATGAAAGTACTACCGATGCTGTATCAATTATGAAACAAACAGCAAATTATTGGTGTGGTCAAATGCATCTGCATGTGAATTGGAGAGTCGTAATAAATCTTTATGATGACATGAAAACGACAAAATCAATCGTTCTTTTTATCATATGATATGGCTTCCATTTCCCATTACTCTCTGCTACGAAGAAGATTAGTTACATGCGTGCTGACTTTCGTAAACATACTACGGCAATTCTTTTCTTTCATTATCATCTTGTTATGTAATTGTTGTTATTTGCACCTCAAAAATATTTTCCTGAAACTTTTTATGATTCATTTGATCGTTCTTAGAAGGCATGATTCGTGTTCTTTCTAGATTTAGTTTATTTAAATCTTGTTCGGGCAAATAATGACTCAGGTTATTATGGCACGGTCGGTTCCGGCTGGTTAGGTTGGTTTTCCGACCATTTCCTTGCCGCCGGAAGTTCAAACGTAGGTTCCAGTCATTTCCCGGCCGTTTCCTGCAAACTTCGAGCTGGAAACGGTCAGGAACTGATCGGATATTTCCTGTCCAATTCTGGCGGCAAGGAATCTGCCGGAACTTGCTGGAATCGGCGAAAACTGTGCCGGAATGATCGACCTGGGTAGGGAATCGGTGATGAACTTTTATGATCTCAAATGAAATCGATGTATGGTATTAGGTTTAACCGACAAGCAAACGATCCAAATCGCCACAGCTCATATCTACCCGAAACATCAACCTAATGGTTTAAAAAGCTTTGGTTTGAATCCATCGGATATTGGCAATCCCAGAAATAGCTTACGACTGGTCAAGGAAATTGAACTGGCTTTCGACAGACGAGATTTAACTATCATTGAAAAACGTGGTCAGTTACGAATTTTTTTTATAAACAAGAAAATTATGTCACGAGCCATCTCATCAGCATGTGGTCGTACATTTGGTAGTATCCAGCCCAGGTTATTATGACACGGTCGGTTCCGGCCGGTTAGGTTCGTTTTCCGACCATTTCCTTACCGCCGGAATCCGGTGGCAAGGAACTTGCTGGAATCGAGAAGAGCTGTACCGGAACCGACTCAGATTTCAACGGATCCAGTCGCCGGAATGATCGACTTGGGTATCCACGGGTCATTATTAAAGTTTAATAATGAAAAAAGGCCGTTCCATCGAATTTTGGCTTTACACTGCTTTAGCTCGTTCAACTATGCCAGATCGAAACACCCAGGACGATCGTTCCTGGAAGCAGTATTCCGCTTATTTCCCGTGAAAACCCGCAGGATATTTATAGTATCCGCGCTGGAAACCACGAGAAAATACTCGGAATCCCACTGAAGGAACCGGTAACCGTATCCGACTAATGGTTATGGCGGGTTCTCCCTAGTTGCCGATAAAACCTTTTAAATGCGATGAAAGGATTCGGTAGCCGGAATACTGCTTCCATGAAATCCCCGGAAGGTCCTGGAACTAGTCAGTTCCGGGCCGGATTCTTCGACCTGGGCAGCAAGAATTTGGATTGAATGACGAAGCCGTAAATAATTGTCGATTATATGTCAACAGTTTGTTAGATATTTTATTGGATGCATATAATCGTGAAAAGATAAAAAACTGGTTAGAAATTAATCCAGTCGCACCTGAAACACCATCCGTACGTTCACTGACAGCAACCCAATTTATCTATACATTCGTTAAACACTATGGTGAAAGTTCGACACATGGAAACAACAGTGATCGCCTCCAAGTTAGTATGAGCATATCCTATTGCAACATTTTTGAATTTCCTTTCGATTGTTTAGGTAGCTGTTGAAGATTTATCAAGTGTTATTCTTCTCAATCGAACAATACTCGTCGGTGAATTGATAACGCATGTTTTACAATTGAAACCACAAATAGCGGTTATTGTGGGACATTTATTAGATTTAGCTCGGAAAGAGCAGATCTTAAGCATTGATCATATTGCTGATGGGTACGTCGTTCGTCTCATTTGCTTCATCCTCTGATAGCTGTTTTTTGTTTAGAATATCATCCCTATTTGAAATACTCGATCGTTTTTCGGGGCCTGTTTGGCAGCATATGGGCGAACTACTTGGCATGTTCATTGTCATCGACGAAGCACCTTTAGCAACAAACATCCTGATACTAAAGAAGCTTATGAAGAAAGTATCTCCGGAAGATTCCAAAGAAATAATAGGCTGCATCATTAGAAGTGCTCGAAATGTTTCAGTAAGTACTCTATACAGAAGTAAAGTTATGTCAAAAAATAAGAGAGAGATTAATTTGTACATTGATTGAAAATTCATATGTAATGAAATCTCTTTTGTTTCTATCTTTAGTCAAAATCAAAAGTTATTTGTTTATGGAAATCTTCTGGCTTAACATTCGACGACTTGTTGAAACCTGCCATGATTGATTAACCATTTTTATCCAGTTATGATTGGTTATTGAATCCAACAACATCCGAAGACAATGAAACAGTCCAATCCTTAGCATCGGCTACACAACTTCTTGCTGTATCACACTCATCAACATTTTCCTTCGCAACAAACTCAGCTTCCGCAGATGTTAATTTGATTAATTTATTTCGTACGATTACTGAACAACATGTGGATTCGACTGCACAGACGAAAGACATTCATCGATATATTCAAGAAGTATGTGCATTGTGTTCTAACTCAAGTTGACTATTGAAATAGACAGATGAGCCGATATCAATACAGATTTCATTAGACCAATTGAGACAGTCAAGAGCGTTAGTAGAGGTCGATATATCGTCATTCGAAACTTCAAGATAATTTCCTTTCGGATTATAGTTAATAAACTCGCTTCGTTTAGCGTTACTTCTATGTTTTCACAAATAATTGTATACTACAGAAAATAATCTTCTCGAGTTGATCCTCAAACTATTTCACTGAACTTTGATCAGTTTTCCTTTTTTTTGATGGTTGAAGATGTAGTTTGAATCAGTCATACGAATCAGATCAAGAAAAATGTTTCAACTTTGCGCTCAATTCCAGAGCAATGACTCTGAAATAAAACATACGGCTTTGTTTCTTTTAGAAAATGAATCCATCGGATAAATATTACATTCACAACATTGTATTATCATATTTGGAGTCGTGCATCGCTGTTCATGAGTCAAATAATCCAATAATAGACCAATCAGCTGCACAACAAAGAGCCCATATTTTAAAATCTGTTATTGATCACGATAAAGAAAAAGAAGTTCAAGCTATTAATGGTATACAAACGTTTGTTATCAAATTAAAGCACCCACCAAGTGAGTTGCTATCAGATTAGTTTAATTGAAATGTTGCATATTTGTCGTTTTCTTCTATTTGTAGAAATGGCTCGTTCATTATTTGATTTGTTCTATGACGAAGATTGCGTAAGCGATAGGGCGTTTTTGGAATGGTTTCAAAATGTGAATGGAGAAGAATCAAATGATTACAATCAGATATGCCAATCGGTAAAGGAATTTTTTGATTGGTTAATGCTTGTCGAAGATGACACCGGTGAAGAAGATGACGATGAACACAATTTCCACAGACGATCAGAATGAAGCATAACCAATACGGAATGATCTTCTACAATTTTCCTTAAATTTTATTCGTTTATTGTTTTCACTTGATCTTTGCTATTTCACTGTGCATTCAACTATTGATTTATCTCAAAATATGTCAACGATGCAATGTCAAAATCGATTATGTTGAACATATTTAAAGTATGTTTGAATTTCTTGTCAGAACATATGAAATGATGATACTTTCTTTTCAAGAACTTCAACTTCGTCGAATTAACACCATCCGCACGAACCTTTCTAGTTGAANGTTAATACAACATTAAATCTAAATCAAGTAAAGATTGTTCGAAGAATGAATGATTTTCATGAATTTCTTTTTGAAAGGCACTGTTTGCTCGAGATGCACTGGCGAAACATATCTATTCGCAGTTGTTCGGATGGATTGTGAATGAAATAAATAAATCTTTAGAATATGTGGGACAACGACAGTCCTTTATTGGAGTTTTAGACATTTACGGGTAAGTTTAGTCTTTGTTTGGAACTTCTCTTCAAAAGTTTCTGCTGTCGTTTAGTTTCGAAACATTTGAAATCAATAGCTTTGAACAATTTTGTATAAATTACGCGAATGAAAAGCTACAACAGCAGTTTTGTCAAGTAAGAAAACTTATTTCGGTTGAAAAACATGAATTTCGTTACTGGTTTTAGCACGTTTTTAAACTTGAACAAGAAGAATATATGAAAGAAGAAATTACTTGGTCATTTATTCAATTTTATGATAATCAACCGTGCATTGATCTGATCGAAAATAAACTAGGAATTTTAGACTTGTTGGATGAAGAATGCAAAGTTTGTTTGAGAATTTTTGTTTGAAAGAAAGAAAAGATTTTTTCTTCGCAGATGCCCAAAGGATCAGACGAAAACTGGCATAGGAAATTAGTGAGTCAACATGGCAAACATCCGGATTTTTTAACGAAAAAACTAGCAGCAAATTCGACGTTTATCATCAATCATTTTGCTGAGAAAGTGGAATATTCAATCGATGGATTTTTAGAGAAAAATCGAGACACAGTTTTGGAAGATCAATTGAAAATGTTGAAAGAAAGTGAAGTAAGTTTCTCGTTTGGGAAGAAGTGTTTATTCGAAGAAAGATGTTTTTAGTTGGAGTTTGTTGTTCAATTATTCTTGGAAGAAGATGATGGAGTAAAAGGTTCGACATCAGCGAAATCGTATCAAGTGCAGAAAACCGGAACGTTACAAGCAGCTTCCAAAGTTCAAGCACAAAGAAAGAAAACCGTTGGATCGCAGGTAAATAACGGTTTTTGTAGGAACGAGATTTTTATCGATAGAAATAATCTTTGCAGCGCTATTCACTTGGTTCACAGGTTGGTTTTTGTGATATTTCTACTCTCTTTGTCATTCCTTGAAAAGCATATCTTTTGTTTGGTGTTCTAAGCACACTTATCCTTTTGTTTTTCTTGGAAAAATTCAACTAAACAAAATCTTTTTCTTTTCTAATAGTTTCGTGAATCTTTAACAAGTTTAATGTCAGCATTGAATTCGACCGAACCTCATTACGTTCGTTGCATCAAACCCAATGACGCCAAAGCTTCATTCACGTAAGTCGTTTATCCATCGGATTTCGAAATTCTTCTAATAATTTTTTCTTACAGATTTGAACCTCGTCGTGCAGTGCAACAATTGCGTGCTTGTGGTGTTTTGGAAACGGTTCGAATCAGCGCTGCCGGTTATCCATCACGTTGGAGTTATCACGATTTTTTTGTGCGTTATCGGTTATTAACACGTTCAGCGTTGATCGATCGAACGAATCATCGTCGAACATGTGAAAATATTCTGAAAAACTTAATTTCCGATCCGGATAAATATCAATTTGGAAATACGAAGATTTTCTTTCGTGCAGGACAAGTTGCTTATCTCGAAAAATTACGTTCCGAAAAACTTCGTGCTTGTATCATCAAAATTCAAACTACTTACCGAGCTTATTATGCACGAAAACGCTACTTGAAAATCCGACGTACGACTCTGGCATTACAATGTTTAGCGAGACGGTATTTAGCTCAAAAACATGCAGAAAATATTCGTCGTACACATGCTGTAATATTATTTCAATCGTTATGGCGTCGACAATTAGCTCATCGTCGTTTTGAAAATCTCCGAACAGTTCTTATTGACATTCAATCATATTGTCGAGGTTATTTAGTTCGAAAAAATCTTCAGCAACGAATGTTGGAACGAAGTGTTCTGGCTCTTCAATCATCTGTACGTATGTGGATTGCTCGAAGAAGATTTATCACATTTCAACGCGGTATTGTTCTTTTACAATCTCATCAACGTCGACGTGAAGCTTGTCTCGAAGTAAAAAAACTTCGAGTCGAACAACGTTCGATCGAACATCAACGACAATTGAATAAAGGTTTAGAAAATAAAATTATTTCACTTCAACATAAAATTGACGAGCAAAAACGAGACAATGAACGGCTGGTTAATAAAGAACAAGAATTAGAAAATTTTAAAAAAGATTTTGACCAATTAAAAGTCAATAATAAAGAATTGAAACAAAATCTGAAGAAACAAACCATTCTTGAAGAAGAACTTCAACAGTAGGACGAGAGATTTTCTTTTTACTTCCTAAAACAATTCGTTTCTTCTTAGACTTCGATTAGAAAACGAACGATTAAAAACCGAAAATGCGTCGATACGTGCAGATCTACTTCAAACTAAACAATCAAAAGATGAAATCATTTCTAAAAACACCGATCTAATCGCCCAATTAGAAAACGACGTTGAACAAAAAACAAAAGAAATAAAAAAATTAGAAGAACAATTACGCGGAGATTTGTCCACACAAGATTCATCCGCCATTCGTATGAAACAATTAGAAGAAGAATTAACAGCTGAACGACAACAAAGACAACGCTTAGTCATTGAAATGCATCGATTGGAACAAAAGTGCGATAATCTACAAAGTGAATTACAGAATGAAAATCTTCACAAAGTCAAATCAGGACCGTCGGACTCGAATATGACTTGGGATTCGAAATTTATGGACACACTTGATCTTGATGATTTACCGGTAAATATTCTCATTTTCAACAAAAGAAGATTAGTCGTTTCGGAAACTTTCAACCATCGGGATTTAAGATTAATATTTCCTAGCAGGCAATCAGAACCAGAGGGAATAAAAAAAATGCTTTCTTTGCTCATGTAAAACGACATTCGAGTGATCATGTGGTTTTTTTGTGATGTATGTCGTAATTTAAGTTATGTGGGTTAATCGATTAATTGATGATGAGAATGAATGTATTGACTTTTGTATTAGGATCAAGCACCGTTGACGACTGATGGTTTAACTCCTCGTCGTCCTCCTCCTCTTCTTTCGTCGACGATCAATACTCATCAACGTCATTTAACAACAACACATACGAATGAACCACTCGATGAACTTGTCGAAGCCGGTACTGTTCCTGGTGGTGGTCTTCTCCTTCGCCTTCAACGGCGTTTAAGACAACTTGAACAAGAAAACAAAACGATGAATGAAGAATTGGATAAAGGAGTGACAAATTCATCGAAACTAAGCACAATGAAAAAGAATTCATCGTGGCATTTAGATGAATTAGAAGTGGATAAATTAAGAACTGATTTGAAAGCGTTGAGAGAAGAAGTTTTGAAAGGCGATGAAATAGCAGCGAAAGAACAATTACTTGGTAAATTTCATTTTTTTATTCAAATCCTCTGCTTAATTGCTTTCTTTTTAGCACAATTCGATGCATTAAATGCGGAATTAGAACATCGTCGTCGTGAGCAAATTGAAATGAAATCGAAATTACAAGAACGAGTTATGCAACATGAGAATGAATCCGACGATGTGATTGCAAGTGACGCCATTGAACAAGCGTATCAAAGTCAAAAACAAATCAATAAGTAAAATTGACTTAAAAAGAAAATTTTCTTTGGAAAAGAGAATTTTATTCAGAATGTTGGAACTTGAACTTGAACAATGTCGAGCATCATATCAGCGAGAATACGAACGAACACACGAACGTCTGGCACAAGTCGAAGCAGAAAATCTAGAGTTATGTAAATCAATTGACGAAAATACGGTGGATGATGCGATGAAACAACAGATCGCCAATGTTATTAACGAAAATCTGGTAAGTTACTTTGCTCAACAGCTGATTTCTATGCAAATGTTTAGGAACTTCACCAACAAATTCAAACGAATCACGCCGAGATCCGAAAATTACGACGCGTTATCAAACTTGTCAATAAGAGCTTTTCTGCAGGAAATGTCTCCTGGGAGCAAGTTCTTCAAAATGGATCAATGAACGGAATGGGTCAACTCAATGGTCACAATGATATTTCCAATTCTATGTTACTAACAACCACAACTGGGCCAACGAATGTTCCAGGAAATGTTGATCTACGTCGTCAAAGCATCAGACACTTTAGTGGAATGATAAAATGTAATCCTCAGGAAACGGAACGGATTACCGATGCAGTTGTTCTTGGTATCTATTTTTTGCTTTGTTTTGATTGCTATAGAATGAGTTTTATTGTATGTAGAATTAANGATTTTCATGAATTTCTTTTTGAAAGGCACTGTTTGCTCGAGATGCGCTGGCGAAACATATCTATTCGCAGTTGTTCGGATGGATTGTGAATGAAATAAATAAATCTTTAGAATATGTGGGACAACGACAGTCCTTTATTGGAGTTTTAGACATTTACGGGTAAGTTTAGCCTTTGTTTGGAGCTTCTCTTCAAAAGTTTCTGCTGTCGTTTAGCTTCGAAACATTTGAAATCAATAGCTTTGAACAATTTTGTATAAATTACGCGAATGAAAAACTACAACAGCAGTTTTGTCAAGTAAGAAAACTTATTTCGGTTGAAAAACATGAATTTCCTTACTGATTTTAGCACGTTTTTAAACTTGAACAAGAAGAATATATGAAAGAAGAAATTACTTGGTCATTTATTCAATTTTATGATAATCAACCGTGTATTGATCTGATTGAAAATAAACTAGGAATTTTAGACTTGCTAGATGAAGAATGCAAAGTTTGTTTGAGAATTTTTGTTTGAAAGAAAGAAAAGATTTTCTCTTCGTAGATGCCCAAAGGTTCAGACGAAAACTGGCATAGGAAATTAGTGAGTCAACATGGCAAACATCCGGATTTTTTAACGAAAAAACTAGCAGCAAATTCGACATTTATCATCAATCATTTTGCCGAGAAAGTGGAATATTCAATCGATGGATTTTTAGAGAAAAATCGAGACACAGTTTTGGAAGATCAATTGAAAATGTTGAAAGAAAGTGAAGTAAGTTTCTCGTTTGGAAAGAAGTGTTTATTCGAAGAAAGATGTTTTTAGTTGGAGTTTGTTGTTCAATTATTCTTGGAAGAAGATGATGGAGTAAAAGGTTCGACATCAGTGAAATCGTATCAAGTACAGAAAACCGGAACATTACAAGCAGCTTCCAAAGTTCAAGCACAAAGAAAGAAAACCGTTGGATCGCAGGTAAATAACGGTTTTTGTAGGAACGAGATTTTTATCAATAGAAATAATCTTTGCAGCGCTATTCACTTGGTTCACAGGTTGGTTTTTGTGATATTTCTACTCTCTTTGTCATTCCTTGAAAAGCATATCTTTTGTTTGGTGTTCTAAGCACACTTATCCTTTTGTTATTCTTGGAAAGATTCAACTAAACAAAATCTTTTTCTTTTCTAATAGTTTCGTGAATCTTTAACAAGTTTAATGTTAGCATTGAATTCGACCGAACCTCATTACGTTCGTTGCATCAAACCCAATGACGCCAAAGCTTCATTCACGTAAGTCGTTTGTCCTTCAAAACCTGATCAAGTTTGCTCATCGGATTTCGAAATTCTTTTAATAACTTTTCTTTACAGATTTGAACCTCGTCGTGCAGTGCAACAATTGCGTGCTTGTGGTGTTTTGGAAACGGTTCGTATCAGCGCTGCTGGTTATCCATCACGTTGGAGTTATCACGATTTTTTTGTGCGTTATCGGTTATTAACACGTTCAGCGTTGATCGATCGAACGAATCATCGTCGAACATGTGAAAATATTCTAAAAAACTTAATTTCCGATCCGGATAAATATCAATTTGGAAATACAAAGATCTTCTTCCGTGCAGGACAAGTTGCTTATCTCGAAAAATTACGTTCCGAAAAACTTCGTGCTTGTATCATCAAAATTCAAACTACTTACAGAGCTTATTATGCACGAAAACGCTACTTGAAAATCCGACGTACGACTCTGGCATTGCAATGTTTAGCGAGACGGTATTTAGCACAAAAACATGCAGAAAATATTCGTCGTACACATGCTGTAATATTATTTCAATCGTTATGGCGTCGACAATTAGTTCATCGTCGTTTTGAAAATCTCCGAACAGTTCTTATTGACATTCAATCTTATTGTCGAGGTTATTTAGTTCGAAAAAATCTTCAGCAACGAATGTTGGAACGAAGTGTTCTGGCTCTTCAATCATCTGTACGTATGTGGATTGCTCGAAGAAGATTTATCACATTTCAACGCGGAATTGTTCTTTTACAATCTCATCAACGTCGACGTGAAGCTTGTCTCGAAGTCAAAAAACTTCGAGTTGAACAACGTTCGATCGAACATCAACGACAATTGAATAAAGGTTTAGAAAATAAAATTATTTCACTTCAACATAAAATTGACGAACAAAAACGAGATAATGAACGGTTGGTTAATAAAGAACAAGAATTAGAAAATTTCAAAAAAGATTTTGACCAATTAAAAGTCAATAATAAAGAATTGAAACAAAATCTGAAGAAACAAGCCATTCTTGAAGAAGAACTTCAACAGTAAGACGATAAATTTTCTTTTTACCTCCTAAAACAATTCGTTTCTTCTTAGACTTCGATTAGAAAACGAACGATTAAAAACCGAAAATGCATCGATACGTGCAGATCTACTTCAAACCAAACAATCAAAAGATGAAATCATTTCTAAAAACACCGATCTAATTGCTCAATTAGAAAATGACGTTGAACAAAAAGACAACGAAATTAAAAAATTAGAAGAACAATTACGCGGAGATTTGTCCACACAAGATTCATCCGCCATTCGTATGAAACAATTAGAAGAAGAATTAACAGCTGAACGACAACAAAGACAACGCTTAGTGATTGAAATGCATCGATTGGAACAAAAATGCGACAATCTACAAAGTGAATTACAGAATGAAAATCTTCACAAAGTCAAATCAGCACCATCGGACTCGAATATGACTTGGGATTCGAAATTTATGGACACACTTGATCTTGATGATTTACCGGTAAATATTCTCATTTTCAACAAAAGAAGATTAGTCGTTTCGGAAACTTTCAACCATCGGGATTTAAGATTAATATTTCCTAGCAGGCAATCAGAACCAGAGGGAATAAAAAAATGTTTTCTTTGTTCATGTAAAACGACATTCGAGTGATCATGTGGTTTTTTTGCGATGTATGTCGTAATTTAAGTTATGTGGGTTAATCGATTAATTGATGATGAGAATGAATGTATTGACTTTTGTATTAGGATCAAGCACCGTTGACGAGTGATGGTTTAACTCCTCGTCGTCCTCCTCCTCTTCTTTCGTCGACGATCAATACTCATCAACGTCATTTAACAACAACGCATACGAATGAACCACTCGATGAACTTGTCGAAGCCGGTACTGCTCCTGGTGGTGGACTTCTCCTTCGCCTTCAACGACGTTTAAGACAACTTGAACAAGAAAACAAAACAATGAATGAAGAATTGGATAAAGGAGTGACAAATTCATCGAAACTAAGCACAATGAAAAAGAATTCATCGTGGCATTTAGATGAATTAGAAATGGATAAATTAAGAACTGATTTGAAAGCGTTGAGAGAAGAAGTTTTGAAGGGCGATGAAATAGCAGCGAAAGAACAATTACTTGGTAAGTTTCATTTTTTATTCAAATCATCTGCTTAATTGTTTTCTTTTTAGCACAATTCGATGCATTAAATGCGGAATTAGAACATCGTCGTCGTGAGCAAATTGAAATGAAATCGAAATTACAAGAACGAGTTATGCAACATGAGAATGAATCCGATGATGTGATTGCAAGTGACGCCATTGAACAAGCATATCAAAGTCAAAAACAAATCAATAAGTAAAATTGACTTAAAAAGACATTTTTCTTTGAAAAAGAGAATTTTATTCAGAATGTTGGAACTTGAACTGGAACAATGTCGAGCATCATATCAGCGAGAATACGAACGAACACACGAACGTTTGGCACAAGTCGAAGCAGAAAATCTAGAGCTATGTAAATCAATTGACGAAAATACGGTGGACGATGCAATGAAACAACAAATCGCCAATGTTATTAACGAAAATCTGGTAAGTTAATTTGCTCAACAACTGATTTCTATGCAAATGTTTAGGAACTTCATCAACAAATTCAAACGAATCACGCCGAGATCCGAAAATTACGACGCGTTATCAAACTTGTTAATAAGAGCTTTTCTGCGGGAAATGTCTCTTGGGAGCAAGTTCTTCAAAATGGATCAATGAACGGAATGGGTCAACTCAATGGTCACAATGATATTTCCAATTCTATGTCATTAACAACCACAACAGGGCCAGCGAATGTTCCAGGAAATGTTGATCTACGTCGTCAAAGCATCAGACACTTTAGTGGAATGATAAAATGTAATCCTCAGGAAACGGAACGGATTACCGATGCAGTTGTTCTTGGTATCTATTTNGGTTCAACAACTGATCGAACACGAATTGAATATGAGCAACAAGAGAATTTTGATTTAGGCTACACATTTCCACTGGTCTATCCGTATGTTCCATCGACTGTTTCACTTGATCAAATTGACATTCCTCATGAACTTCACCTTGACTTTCTTTCACTTGTTTAATAATCGCATATCTATTCGCAAGTATTTCTTCCTTTTCTTTTTCGTTGTTGTCGGTGCTACTTTTAACTTATTCTTCTTTTTCGTTTTTATTTGACATTCTTTTTCGTTCCTTTTTTGTTCTCACTCATTTCTTTTTCAAAATGATTGTGTCCATTCACGTTATCAAAAAACACAAATTTTAGTGACTTATACAAGAAAAATAAAACAAAACAGTAATTGAGATAAACTAACATGGTGTCTTATTGCATACTTTTATTAATATAAATTTAGTTCTTTTACCAAATATATAAGTCTTCGAGGCGTGAGATATCCTAGCGCCTGATTCGAGCTTTTTAAGGATTCATTCGTACAGATATGCGTTCCAACTCTTATCATGCTGGTTTCAAGTAGAACTCAATATGCTCTATCGATTCCAATCATAAAATTCTTCACCTCACACCCTCTTTTCCATACTTTTCGATTCTTGGATTATTTGCGAAGTGGAAGGTCTATGATCATGTATGTTTTCTATACAAAAATCTCTTCATTGTTTATACTAGTTAATATTAATATAAAGTGAAGACATCAATAACATTAGAGAAGTTATACATGAAAGTGAAATGTGGACAAAGACGAGTTACCCAAGTCCACACACTCTTTAACAATAAATGTTACAAGTTTCACATTAGATGGTTAAAAAACGAGTCTCTCACGAATGCAAGGCTATAGACAATATAGGTACTTTTCAAGGACGATGTGAATCATAGGGTTTCTGACGGTTTGCCGTTGCTGCAGATTTCATCTGTAAAAAGAAACGAAAACAAAAAGAAATTCTCTTCATATATGCCTAGGATACTCAACGTAGTAATGTTTTTTTTGTTTCGTTATGTTCTTTTGAGAAGCAGAAGAATAAGAAGAAAGTAAATATATGCTGTGCCCATAGTGGGTGAAACTTTATCAACAATTCTTTTTACCACAATACATAGAGAAATATATGAAAACACTTTCGATTATCACATCAAATAAATCAACGTCTGTAAATTATTCAACAAGCATTGTTATTTCATTAGAAAAAACTGCGTTGCTATTCAAGTAGTTCTAATATGGCCAATACATCATCTGAAGTTCGTAACTATTTTAAAATAGATTTATTAATTGGGCGGTCACGTGTTTCACTTCGTAATTTATTTAAAAATCGTTATTCATTATACAACAATGGACAGGTGTGGGATGATTCGCCAACATCTGGAAGCAATTATCTGACTAACGTCGTCCTGAAAAATAAGAAAAGCATTAGTTTAACGCCCGTACAGAAGACAGCTGTTTCTAACGGAGATTCAGAGCAATGGGATATATCAGTTCTAACTTCTCTGCTGTTATTTATTGAACGCCCAAAAACATTAACCACAAATGAAATACAACAACTTGATCAAGAAGATAAATCCATACAAAAAATAAGGGAATATCGAAATGAATTAGCTCATAACGCAAAGTCTGTTCATAATGTAGAATTCAATCAAGTGTGGAATAATTTAGCAGCTATTCTGATTGAATTCGGTGATATTGATGTCGAATTAGATAAACTAAAAGATGATAGTGTGTTTGACTCGTCTACAGAGTCAATAAATGAAGAAAATAGAAATGAAGCATTACGTTTAAAGTCTCTGGGTGTACAAGCTCATACAGATGGAAAGTATTCTGAAGCCATTGGATTCTTTACCAAAGCAACAGTTTTACCAGGTGTATCGAGTCATGATCGTGCCATGCTTTTTTCGAATATGGCAGCAAGTCGTTTATTATTGCATGAACAACAGGAAAAGTTTTACAATATATCAGAATCGCTTGACGCCAAAGATGAACGATATCTGGCATTGCAAGATGCTAAACAGGCAAGGAAACTATGGCCAACATGGTGGAAAGCACATGTTCGTGTTGGAAAAGTTCATGCCGCTTTGGATGAACATGAAAAAGCAATCAATTCGTTTGAACGAGCATTTGCACTTGATCCTACAAGAAAAGAGATTCAGGAACCATTGGATGAAAGTCGTATCACATTACATAGACAGTCACGAAACGACTATGTCGACCCAAGACAGAATATAAAGTCAATTCCTGAAGTTTTGAAGGAACGACAAGAAAAATCTGGTCTTGATGCAGAAAAGTTACGAAAATATGATGAATTTTTAATGGAAATAGATCCATCAAAAGCGGACGTATTTAAGGGACATCAATATGAGTGTGGAGACATAGGTGTTCAACAGAACTATGAAAAAGCTGCTGAGTATTTTGGCAAAGCAGCAGATCAGGGTAATGCCGAAGGAATGTACAATTTGGCTAAGTTGAGAGATCGTGGCTTAGGTGTGAAGAAAGACCATCAAATAGCTCTCAAGCTGCTTGAACAAGCAGCATCTCAACCACCAAAACATCCTCTTTATCCACAGCTTCCAAATGTTGGTGTAGCCGAATCTGAACATGCGTTAGGTGTCAGATACTTCGAAGGTATCAGTGTTCGCAAAGATCCAGGAGTAGCTTTGTATTGGTATCAACGTGCATCTGACCACGGAAGTGCTATGGCTGCCAACAATTTAGGTACAATGTATTTGAGAGGTTATGTAGTCGAGAGAGATCTTGACAAAGGTATGCAACTAATCGAGTTGGCAGCAAAAAGGGGAGACCCTGTTGGTATGGAGAGTTTAGCAGGACTTTTCTTGTATAAAAACAATTTTCAAATGGCAAAGATTTGGCATGATCGTGCATGTGAAGCAGGTAATCTTGAGGCTCAAAACAATCGTGATCAGTTCGCAAAACAAATAGAAGATAAACAACGATCTATAAGTCAATCTTCACTGAATGATCTGATGATATCTAGTTCATTTGACTATTTCTGGCGTTTGTACAAAACTGAATATGTTGCCTCGACAACCTCTGAACATTCATACTTGCAAGATTATGAAATGCTATGTGAATATGCGAAACGTGGTTCCAAAACCGCTAAACACCTTTGTAATGCTCTGGAACATTTCATGCAGGCGCTAAATATACTCTTATCGTTTGATAATTTATCACAAAAAGAAGAACAGACGTTTATTCATGAACTTTCACAATGTTATCGTATTGAAACTATTGTCGCGCAAATTCCATGTCAAATGCAACAGAGAGTTCTTCAATTAGTTAATCGAACACTTTGTCTGTGTACTGAAAAATCAAATTCTGATGTCTCACAGCTCGATGAAGATGTCCGTATATGCTACATAGCACTAAATTTCAATTCATATGAATTAGTTAATGAATTTCTTGCTTTGTGCAAAGAAAAGTATCCGAAATCAGTCTGTTTCTATTTGATGAGCGGAGCGCTGAATGGATTCTTGCGTCGATATCACGTCGGTTTGTATGATATTAATAAAGGACTTGAGATCGAGCCAAACAATTACGAACTTTTATACCACAAAGCTGTTTTGTTGCGGCACCTGTATATCGATTACGACGAGGCAATCAACGCTTATCAAACATTCATCAATATTGCTCCAAACGATCATCGCAAAATTCCCGATGCATATTACGAAACGGCTATCTGTTATATACTACGTGATACGATTGAAGCTGCGGTGCCTCAGGTAAGAAAACTATATGCAAAAGGTAAAGAGGCAGAGAAATCACAATTACCATGCTTCTTGCCTTATCAATCAGGCAATCTGGACTACTTGAAACCTATGTTTGATAGTGAATTCTTCTCAAATATAGAACCAGATTCCGAAAATAATCGTAAACAACATCTTACTGATTCTCATAGAGTTGAAGTTATTACAAAGCATCGTATGTGGGAAGGCCAAGCATTGGACGAAAAACATACGTTAGGTCAAATAGTTGCTTCCACTTCTATTGGACCTCGAGTTAAACAGCAAACATCAAAATCATTAATCGGATTAAAACCAATTACATTAAGAGAATTAGATCCAACGAAAGATCGAGTTTATAAAGGATACGTACTTTCAGGCACCATCATTGATGAAACATACTCATGGGAACCATCAGTTCATCTGGTAATTGAAGATGAAAATTTCGATTGTGAGCGAATGCTCATATATAATTTTCCCAAAGAACAAGGTGAATATTTAACACGCAAATTGTATACTATTGGAAGTAAAATGCACATTATCAATCCATACTTACGAATAGGAACTGGCGACATGAAACCATCAATTCGTGTTGATGATGTGGCTTCTATTGTCATGCAAAGTGACTCTGAACGGATAGTGAATATGTGTCGATATTGTTGCGAAGCGGATGCATCAAAGCTTTGTGGCAAATGTCAACGAGCTCGTTATTGTTCGAAAGAATGTCAAATTAATGACTGGAAATTATATAAGCACAAGCTTATATGTAAAAGCAAATAAATATTATGTATGAATTATACTTTCCTATGCGTATATCAATAGACGGCGTTTAAGCTCAAAAGTCTTTAATAGACTACATAATACAAATCTCGTTGATACGATTTCAGTAGTTCTATATTCAAAAATACAAAAACCAACTTCTCTTTCTATTTATATGTAGAAAATCTTGTGTATTTTTCCATCAGTCTTTCGTTACAATAATTCATGAATTATCATAGTCTATAAATTCAAAACGACGACGTGGAAGTATTTTCATTATGTACCAAATCTTTGTTGAAAAGATCTGATCGAGATTGTCAATAGGTAGAATAAGTGATCGTATTCCTGCATAAACTCATACCGTCACGCTCCTCGCCTCCAGTTAGATGAGTATTCTACATTCAGAGGTTTTAGTTCATCGAATGATAACAAAGTAAATTCTTGAAAATATTTTCATAGAAAATATGAACTATTAACAGAATATCTGCAATTCGTAACCTAATACTTCCCATATTGTCTTTTTCTCTACAAGTGATCAATTTACGATCGTCAAGTATTGATTGTTGGAGTACGGTTGTGCGAATGAGTACGACGTAATATATCACCTATAGCACTGGCAGAAAATAGATCACAGATGTTGTCGGAGGACAGAGAAACATATTTGAACAAATAAACTCATCGTGTTATATACGACAGAAAACATAGCACCAGCAGGTCCGTTGTTAGCATTAGTTCTGGCATAATTCATCGGAAAATCTATAGCAACAGTTGTGAGAAGTAGTGACACTAACATCAATGCAATGAATTGAACAACTATGCAAGAATGTGATAGCAGCTTCCTTGCCGATGACGATCGTCTGTTATTCTTACTATCAAATAACTATCGTATTCATGCAGTCAAATTCTATTCAAAAGACACAGAAATCTATCACGGTTTTTCAATTGCACGAAGAAATGTAAGAAAAAATTGACTCTGTTGTTGTTCTGTGGTAACATTGACGCACTGCAAATTTTATTTTAAAGAAAATTTTGTTAGAATATCATCTGCTACAGGCAATAATTCGATGCAGGGTACAATAGAAATCGCGGGCTACGGTGGAAGGATTCGGGATTAAGCGCATTACTATTTGATTTTTTCAATTGACAACCGGTGCATCACCATCATTTCCATCGTAAATTAAATCAACATTCTACAATGCAAAAATAATTTATGATTATAGCACAATCATAGTCCACAAAGCATGCTCGATGGCCCATTCACTAATTTAATAAACTTACTTGTTGAGCTAACTCGTTTTGTTCATCAGCACTTCTTCGAAATCGATATCCAAGTCGAATACCACCTCCTGTCACTCCTCGATCCCAATCATAATCGATACGAGGAGCTACGGAAAAGCGACTAGTATCGTAATATTCCGGATTGAAACGAAAACCATCATTGTTTATGTATGATCCACTAAATGTCCACTGGGGTTCTGGTAAATTCCTATATATAAAACAATAAAAACCCAATGTATAAAAGTCATCAACTTATGTACACCTACCGAGACCAACCCAATGTTTGCTGCTGATTTTGTAACCAAGGACTATTTCTACTACCAAATTCAACTGGTAAACTTAGATTGTAGCTAATTTGAAGCAGCATGATAGTAATTGTTAGAATATACAATGAATTAGTCATCGTTTTTTTGTTCTATAATATGACCAGGACGAAAATGAATATAGAGACGATGCTACTGTCTTATTTATACCCATGTGATTTCACTTATGGCACAGTTCTAATCTTTTCAACTGAGGAAGTCATTATATTTTCTTCCTTCAATCGTATTGTATCACTTCCCATTTCAAAAGGACGCGATACTTTGATAATGCTACTATTCGGTATTGTTTATATTTTCACAAAATAAATTCAATACATAATTTATGGCTTTATGATCACTTCCTGAATGATAGAGCTATGATCCTGCGTACAACATTTTCAGAGTTGATAATGTATTCATTTAATTTTTATGTGAACGAATATTAGTGCACAATCGAATCCGATACATCGCCTAGGGATTAATAATTGAATTCATACCCACATCCTTACCCTTCTTCGTTCTTCCAAGTTTTCCATTTTCGTAATGCACACAGTTCAACTTACTGACCGTTGGGCGAAGTTTTTCGGCTTGATAGGTGAAAATGGTTAGCATTTTCGAAAAGCACAACATATTATGGTAGCAAAATGACTTATTTGAAAATACTAAAAGCGATCCAAGTAAAATCAGTTTATTACGAAACGCGACATCTATAGACAAATATTGATGATTGGTTCAGCACATCACTTAGCCTTTATCAATTCAATTGCACTCAATAAACCGAGCTGAAACATCACGATCTATTCAGTTAGTTGGCAACACGTGATCAACACGGCGACATTATTTTCTTTACGCTTTTTTTAATACAATTTACTCGGACACTTGGTGACGTGTTTTCACCGCGTTACTACATTTGTTTGCTTCTTTCATTCAGATTTATTCATTTTAAAACTTAATCATGAACAAATTCTTCTCGCTTATTTGTATTGCTCTCTTTATCTCGGCAACATTCGCAAAAAAATCGGCAACTGAACAAGCTGTTGATGCTGCTGCTGATTTAAAGGACAAAGTTGTTGAAAAGGTACAATACTATTCATTTCAGTCTTTATGGCATATAAATATTGTTGTAGGTTAAAGATGCAGCCAGTGCAGCATATGATGCTGCGTCACCAAAAGTTGCTGAAGGTGCTGAATACGTGAAAGATAAAGCTGGACAAGCCTATGAAGCTGGAAGTAAACTCGCCGGTGAATATGCTGATGTTGGTGAGTAATTTAAGATGTATTGATATGTCTACTGATAAGTTTCGTATTCTAGCAAAAGAAAAATTAGGAAAAGTAGCTGATGATGTCAAAGCTTCCGGTAATAATCGGACAAATGTTTGGATTCGATTTTTTCTATGAAATTTCATTTAGCACAACAATTTGCGAATGATGCTGCTAAAACTGGTCAAGAATATGCGCAAGAAGGTATGAAACAAGGTCAAAAATTAGGTGAACAAGCATTCGAAGTTGGAAAAGATAAAGGTGAGATTTTCAAAGTGAGAAAATATTTATTTTCTTTTTTCTCATTTTCAGCTAATGAAGCACTCAAAGCAGCTCAGAAATCAGGTAGGGAAGAAGTCAACTGGTCCGTTTGCTTTTTCTCAATTCTTGTTCTATTTAGGTGCTGATGCCTATGAAGCTGCGCTTGAATATGGTGCTGATGGAGTTCAACGAGCTAAAAAATTACGTAAATAAATAACTTTTCTGCTATGTTGATTATCGATTGTTTATATGGAATTTTAGCTGAACAAACCGTTGAATTAACTCGTGATAAAGGTTTGTTCACTCTGTTCCCATCTTTTCCTCATCAAAATGTTTATTTTAGCTAACGAAGCCTTGAAAGCTGCTCGACATGCTGGTACGTCTAACCAAATAATAATTCTTTTTCATTGAATTTTTCTCGAAAATGTCTTGTAGGAGCTGATGCAGTTGATTCCGCCACCGAATACGTTCAAGAATCAAGAAAACAAGCATCAAAGAAAGCGAAAGAAACCGCCGAAGAAACTAGTGAAAAAGCACAAAAAGCTAAAAGAAATGCTGATCTCTAAGTCAACAAAACTCTCTTTGTTTTCTCGCAACTATCTAGCCTAGCAACTCATATTCATTTTGTTTTCTCGTGATACTCACTTTCGATCGTAACAACTAGTCGTATTTATTCAAGCAATGTCATGATTTTTTTACTTTGTGTATTTTAATCTCGCTCCATGTACAGGACCAATGAATTTGTATTGATTTTCTCGGTGTATTTTTCATTTGATATCACTAGTAAATGAAAATATATTCCATAGGAAATGTAATTCCAAAGTGCAATCTTATCCGTGATCGAGACGCTAAACTGGTGTCTAATAATGACAAGAAAGGAAAGGAAAAATCACGCGGTTTTGCATCACATGTTCGAAATAACAAATATTCGCGTTATTATCAGATTTTTCGATATATAAATGAAAAAGAATAATGTAAGAAGAGATTTTTCTTTCACAAGAAGTGCAAGTTTTGAATAATATGATGCATAGATGATCATTAGATGGCACCGATGTTCTCTCTCCTTCCTGCGCCTCTGCGCAAGGTATTGTCAAGATTAAATTGATGGTACGCAACAGTACGATAGATGCAATTGGAGCATATCAAGTTTCGTTTCATTCACTACTTTTATGTGAACACGTTTTCTATTGATTACGGTTGATTTTGTCTCTACAATAAGACATAAAGAGGAAACGATCTGCAATAAGATATACCCAGTTTATTCGATTGAAATGGTCATCGCTTTTATATAAACGAAAACTATTCCTTATTCATCTTTTACTTTTGCCTCTTTGGAAAATTGAAATATGAATATATGCAGAAATGTACTATCGATCTCTTTTTCTTCGAATGTAGAATCTACACCAGTAGATCTTACACTTCGCAACTGGATTGAAGAATAATGTTGTAGTCATTTTAAAGACGATAAGCGAAGTATATGTATCGAATATTATGAAATGCAGAAGGGACTTTATTAGTGTGCAACCTCTATATAGTGAACAGGTAAAAGAAAATATGTGTGCGTGTCTGGAGAATAGAAAAAACAACGCGTATTCTGAATTGGTACTAAATTAATTATTCGATGAGTTATATATCATCAGATAAGAAATAATGGTGAGCAGTGAATTATCGGTAGCGCCGTCTTTTGTTACAGATAAAAGAATAATGGACTTATTCATTTGCAATTATAAAACGATGAAGACGTGATGATTTGAAAAAGACTTACGCTCATCCATGCAATGAAGATGATCTAATGATTGCTTGTACTACAGCTGGTTCTCACTTATTACAACTACATTTTCTCGTTGAATCATGTAGTCAACACTGTATCAACTCGAAACGTGTCAAGCACATACAGATCCATGGTTTTCGTACAAACAGCTAAATACTTATAGTAGTTAGAAGGAATAGTGATGAACTTGCCAAAGTTTAGGTGGATTTCGCTTTATTTACTGTTTCGTCATCAGTTGTTTATAATAACTAGTTGTCAATAACCAATAGCAATTACGTCCTGGTTCAATCAATGCAAACTTCTACTTAGTGAACGACTATACCTTATTCCACATTTTCTGAATGGACACGATGTTATTCATTGTAGAGAGGTTTTACAGTATGTACATGTGTCTCCGAATTTTATCACATGTTCCGCAGAACGCCCTGTCTTGTGACGGTCTCTGGTACAAAATCAACTATTGGTGACAAGTAAAAATCAGATGTTCCTTCTTTGTTTTTATACGATCATGATCAAGGTAATGATGTGGGGTAAAATTACTTTGATTTTTTTGTATTATCTGTAATCAGTTTCTTCTTCCCTGTCGAAGACCACATTGATCTTAAAACAAATATATTCTTCAGTTTAATTGGATTCTATCTATCAAGGATTAGCTATTCTAGACTCTTTCCTCTTGCTTTTTATTCCATGGAATTGTATCGCGATATTTAAAACAGGAAAAGATCGTTTTTTCTTGTTTGATGATTTTTCTATTTGAATACTTTTAGTGTAAAAGCATAAAAATCAGTGTTTGAACGTGAACAACCATCTTATTTAGAATTCATACTGTATACAAAATTTTTCAAGGAGATCGCTCTTATCATTAGAGAAAGAAGACTGAAACAATTGAATTGGCTTCGTGAAATATTATTGTACAGATTGAATAAAATAATGATAATAATAGTTTTTGTTTCATTGATTTATTTTCATACATCTTTCAAATGAAAAGCAAAACATCTTCTTCAAATAGAATAAGTATTAGAAATACACAATGATAATTGAGAAAAAAACAAACATGATGAAAAACGTTAAAAGAATTGTGAAATACTTAAAGTTGTAAAAAAAACAATTACAAATGTAGTAACTAAGCAAATATTAATCTGCAATTAGAACTGGTGATGGTGGTGCTTGGACAGTTGAAATAGCACGTATTGCTTGAGATGAAGTAATTGATTTAATTGTTGCTTTTCCTAATCTTTTTTTTTTTGTATTGGCTCTTCCGATGTTAATATCGCGACAAGAAATAGATGTGATATTTATATAAAATTCTTGACTTACGTATTCGTTTAGATGGATTTTGTTGAGATGCTTTGTCTTTTAATTCATTCAACATGTTACTGGATGTAATTTCTTCACCAAATGTACCTTCACTACGTTTTCGTTTGTTTGATTTTGATGGTGACGATGGATGAGAAGAATATTGACGAAGCAGATCAGTAACAATCGAACGAACAGCAGTTGAAGGGCTCACTTGATTAGTTTGTTGTCGATTTGCTTTTAAATCAAATGAATCAATTGGTAAAACGTCTGATGGATGAACTAAATTTGAAACATCAGTTGGTATTAAATCAAGACAAAATCGATTTTCTTTATTTTCTAAATAATAAAACATCAGTTGCAATCCTAACATCATTATGATCAAGCAAACCAACTGATTACCTTGTCTGGTATTTATTACTACTGTACGCTGTTGCTGATGAACATTATTCAAACAATTGGAACTCGTTATACATGTGGTAGGTAAAGTAGATGGTTCATAAACAATACTAAAATTAGAACGGTAATTCACTTCAAATATTTTAATGTTTTATTTATCGTTCATACATGTTTTTTCCACCATTTTCTTGATCTATATCAGATTCACGTATAAATTCAGTAGAGATTGTTTTGGTTAAATGATGAAGGTGTTCAGGTATTGAACTGCAATAATGAATGAATAGTTTACTTATAAATCTTAATGGCTGAACATTCTTTTGGTAAACATATTCCTTACTTTGTATCAACAAATGCTGTGATGGTGATGAATTTGTCCACTGGAATATCAAAATGATTTGATGAATCGTCCAATAAGCTAAAATTTGATGGAAATGATGGAAATCTAATTACATAAATGAAATCTAGGCTTTGTATGAATTATGTCGGAGTGGTTTATAGATCGGTTTTTAGTTGAATTTCTTTTGTGAGTAGAGAATTCGATTTATTGAATAAAATGTCGAGATCGATAAGCGAGAAGAAAAGCATTTCTTGTGTATAATACAAGTGAAATAATGTATAATTATTCACAAAAGATCGTTTGTACGAAAGAATGTAGTAGAGAAACTCCTCGGTAATGTTCATTCAGATGAATCGATGGCTGAGATCGTTGTTCATTGAGTCGTATATGAATGATTTTGTCAATGGATTCCGATTGAAACTGGATGTTGAATGATTATGACAAAAATTGAACTGAAAAAATCGTATGAAAACGAATAAGACGATGAAAGAAGTTCAAAACTCACTGAACGCTTTGATGGTGAATCTACCTTTTTCTCAACCGGTGTTTCCATTTGACCAGGAGGACAATCGCTACCGTTACTCTATATAAAACAAATCGAACAGATTATTATCCAAAGCAAAATCTGCTAAACTTACGCTCATATTGAATCAAAAATTCTAAAATACATCAAATCAATTTTAGATATCAGATCAGATCATCTATCGTACTTTTTTATCTGGTTGCAGGTTGTTGAAAGACGATATGATCAATTCCTTGATCGTGTAAGACAATATCAGTGTAATTGAAACTTCTGGATGGGATTTGTGATAAATATACCAAACAATCCGTTTGTATTTATAGTAATAAACTGGATACTTTCTCGGAATGATAAAGAGCAAGTCATTCCAACTAGCTTTTCTTGCAGACAAAAATTTCCAACTCAGTCAATTATTTTTCTTTTCAATTACCACGTCCCAATCTTCAACAAATATTTCTAAAGGACTGTGTAAGCTTCATCTCTGTTACCAGCTTTACACAAAGTTTATCGTCGAAAGTCTATGTTATTTTTAAGGTATGTTTTTAATAGCTTGGAATATACCAATGTTCTTTACGTTGTATAGGTCTTCGTTTGAGACAGAACGGCGGTTTTGCGGAGCAAGATTGATATCGAGGTGATTAAAATAGTACTCGCTGTCGAGAGGAAAAAATAGTTTTTTTGTTTTCGTCGAAAAACAACGCATTTTGCAAGTTGTTATTGACCAAAACTATTTCATTCAAGAATCTTTATTTTCACAGATCTTCGATTTTTTGTATCAAATCGATATACATGTTGTAGTACAGATCAAAATCCAGTTCAGTTTGAAATCGAACTAGGATAGACTAAAATTTTTTAAGGTGAAATGTCTATGCATGATAAAGCTAGAAGATTAACTTCCAGGTATATCGATCTTTATTTCGGCCGTCTAAATAGTAACTTGAACAAGAAAACATTTAAATCTATTTTGACATAATGAAGAAAGTATTTTACATTAGAACATTAGTCATAAGTTCAATATTTTAATTTAATGGAAATTGATGAGCAGAATATTTTATATTCATCAAAAGAGAATTTAGTTAGAAGAAATAAAGAATTTCATGCAGTTGAAAGAATTTTAATCTGTGCTAGTTCAAATTAAAACGGAACTGAATTTTGATCTGTACTACGACATATACATCGACTAATTTATTGAATTCTATTCATATTTTTCAGAAAAAATCGTTCGGAGAAATTTCTTTAAAAGTCAGTATCGTCTTTCAAATATTTTTCCGACGAAATATCTTCATGAACTTCCTTAACACCATTCGTCGGTCGATGTCGATATTTTCTCGCTCGGCCAATTGAACTACAACAAAAATCACTTTCTTCATCTTCAATATCTCATCCAACAAAATCTTTACCAAGCCAATTCCATTTGTTCAACATCTCCAATTGATTGAGGTAATGGTTTATCTAATGTTTCAGGAAATATCGTTGCCAAAAGCATCGCAAATATCGATGTAATTCCATACACAACCATCGGTGAATGTTGTCATGCTCGTGTCTAAAACGATCGTTTAATGCAAAACACTAAATTCGTTTGATTGACGTACTAAATGATCATTCGAATATGTTCCTATAATTGCACCAATACGTGCTATCATCGAACAGACACCCATACCAGTATTTCGACCTTGTGTTGGAAATGTTTCATTAGCGTAGATATAAATAATAACATAAGAACCGGACGCGAAAGATTTTAATGCAATATTGACTATAAACATCGAAATGTATTAAACTTGAAAAGAAATATTCAATAAATAGTATTTATTTTCAAAGAATGCTTTTCTTAGAACTGTTTTCAATATCCGCCAAATTCCTCGAAATTTCGCCTTTAGTTTCCAAACTCGATAAAAATTCTCCATGAATCAAAGCTTTCAAAACCAAATAAATTGACAGATTCGAGAAAGAGTTCTTTTTTAATCAGATATAGAAAAAAATTTAGTTTTTATTTGAAGGTTCTCCTATTTCACTTGATTGATTTTTTAGAACTATTCAATTGTAACATGTCAATTTATTCACCGAATTTTGACATCCGCACGATTTCAGCACATTGGAAAAAGACTTCACAATACACAAAGAATTGAAGCTAAATTTACACAACAGAAATGTTTTTATTTGCTGAACCAAGTCGGTAAGGATATTGCTACTTCCCAGGTCGAACAATCCGGCACGGAAACGGCCGGTTCCGTGGTATTCCGGATGAGCCAATACCGTGACCGAATTTATCTGGTTTGTGCCGGAACCGACAAGACATCTCAAAACCGGTAGCTGGAAACGGTTACCGCATTTCTCCATCGGATTCCGGACGGGTTCTGCTCAGAAATGGCGAAGTTTCCTCAGGGATTTTGTCGGAAATTCATGGAATCCTGTTTCAGGAACCATCGTTCTGGGTTGCATTCCTACAATGACTCCCAAAATTCCTATAAAAAATTTTCAATTACTGTTATTACTATTATGAACAAATCAACGTACACAGAAATAACTAGTAGTTTTCATTCTTCTCGATTAAAGCAGTGATCTTTGCTTTTAATTCAGTATCATCTTGCTTTATCATAGAAATTTCATCCAATAAATCCGCTTACTGATCTTGAAGTTCCATGATAGCTATTGCCTGATTCGTATTTATTTGTTGTAATCGAGCAAGAGGATCTCCCATGGGTAGTTGGTTTCCCTAAAAAATGATTGTAAAATTAGAGACGTCATTTCTAACAAAACCTGATCGTTCTTTTAACCGCGTGATCTCATACACTTTTTTTCACAATTCCTACTTGACCTTGATTTTCTAGACTAGAAATCGTTAAGGGATTCATTGTCTAAAACGATAATCTTCATCGAAAAATGCCAATCACTGTGAAAATTTTGGTTTGAATAAAATATTTTTAATAAAACAAATCATCAACAGAATCTTACATTTCTTCTACACATTTTTTGATTCCCGACTATTTGTGAACTAGAAGCGTGAGAGCAATTGAACGACGCAGACGTTTCGTTCTTTGTCTACATTCAGTGAAAGATAACCGGTCAAACAATCAAGTAATTCAACTTGTTTCACCAATCCAAACACTGGCATACAACACTAATATCTATCCAATGTTTATTCGTTAGTAATTATTTATTAACAACTGCATATCAACCACATATCACATTCGATTCACTTATTTAATAACGCATGGCAAAGACCATCATTTTCTTCTCTCTATTTCTGCCTTTATTTTCATTTCATACATAATAATATTTTACTTCGATGATTATATCCGTTTCTCGTTCATTGAATTACATTTGCTCACTTCTTTATGTTTAGATTATACCAATTTCTAAATATGACACTCAACAAGTTCTTTTCACTTATTTGCATTGCTCTGTTTATCACGGTGACATTTGCTGAGAAGTCAGCAACTCAACAAGTTGTTGAAGCTGCTACTCCTGCTGATCGGAAAGATAAAGTTATTGAAATGGTACAATTTTATTTATTGGCGTTTTCATTTCAATTTTCATCATGCATATAGATCATTCTGGGTTAAAGATGCTGCTTTCACCGAGAGTTGCTGGAGATGTTGAATATGTAAACGATAAAGCTGGAAGTAGACTTGCCGATGAATGTGCTGATGTTGCTGAGTAATTTCAGAGTTATTTATATATCAACTGATAAGTTTGATATTGTAGTCAAAGAAAAATTAGCAAAAGTAGCTCATGATGTCAAAGCTTCAGGTAATAATTAGATACCTGACTTGGTTTCGATGCTAATATTAGTATGAACGTTTAATTGAGCTCAACAAACTTTCGAATTAACTCGTGATAAAGGTTTATTCACTCTGTTCCCATCTTTTCCTCATCAAAATGTTTATTTTAGCTAACGAAGCCTTGAAAGCTGCTCGACATGCTGGTACGTCTAACCAAATAATAATTCTTTTTCATTGAATTTTTCTCNAATCTGAAAGACAATTCTTTTAGGAAGAAAATCCCATTTATCTTTTGGATAAATCCCATTTAGAAAAATCACGACCAATGTCCATATTATTAACGTCGAATAGTATGACATTAGTAGATGATCCAACAGTTAAGAAATGGTTAGATATGCCGCCAACTTATGAAACAATTGTTCAACGAACGAATATCGCACAAGTAATGATCTTGCTCGGGAAATTTTCAGCATTTGAAAGTTATTGTTTAGGATTATAATCGATACGCAACAAGAATTGTTCAGAACTGCGAAAAATTGATTCGTGAACAACAAGCACAATATCAAGGATGGATGGCAGTGATTGCGAATATCGAGGATACACTCTCGTTTGTTTTCATGTCCTTGTTTTTCTTTGTGTTATTCGCATACGTGCATTTTTAGGAGTTTTCTACTTAATCGAAATTCGTTTGATCGTTCTTATCAAGCTTATCTATCCGAGAGACCATCGTATTTAGAACTGTTTCAAAGGTTTATATATCTTGTTCAATCTTGAACATAAACTCATCGAAATTAATTTTTTAGTCTCCCAAATGCAATTGAAATTCTTCATGATTTGAAACTTCCAAGTAAATTAATCGCTCTGATCGGCAATTCAACTGGAATTTACAACAAGTCAACTGTTTCCACTTCAACCTCATCATCATCAATCAGTTCATCTGCAACTACGAGTACCACAGTTCTTCCACAAGCTGAGAGTGAAGATGAAATAACAGAAGAAATGTCTTTATTCCAATGGATCACTGCTCAAGTAATTTCCAAGGAGGTTTTCACATTGCGATAACTTTTCCTTTGTTGTTCAGTTAGCTAACATGAAAATTGATGATGTTATCATTGGATGTACACATACTATCGAAGAGGTAGAGGAAATTTGATTGAGAAAATGATATTTTCATGAATACGATTTAGTGTACGGATGAATTGTTTAAATCCATGAATGATGAGATCGAGGATTTATCGAAAAAAATCACCAATCCTGAATTGAAGCATATGGTCGGAATCGAAGAACGATATGCACTTTTACAAAATGAATTAATTAGCGCGAAACAATTGCAACATGAACAGAAAGATTACGCGGAGGTAAAAAGAAGAAATTTGTTGACGATTTTGATCATATGGTTTGCTGGTTCTAGTATTTTGTTAGTCAACGACAAAAATTCAGTTCAAATGTCGCAAATCAAAAAGAATTGGGATTAATCCGAGACATATCAGGTATTCATTCGAAGAATTTACATGAAATTGCAACAAAACACAATAAACTGATTGAAATTGAGAAAAAAATTCGCAGATCCAAACAGGACATTATCGATCAATTACACCGAAGATTTAAGTATGACGATACTCGTACATGATGTTCCCAAATTTGATTTAATCTCTCTTTTTCATAGAAACATGATGCTTCTTCAACGACATTTGGTTGATTATGATGCGAAACAATCGCTGTATATTCATAAACTAAGTCGAACGAGAAAAACAATGGGATTTCTACGTCAATTGAATCAAGCGCCACATCTTTATTATTCGTTTTTATATGAATGTATTCGTCGAAAAGAATATTCCAATATTTTTAATCAAGTTCGTTGTTTAAATGTGAATTGATAAAAGTCGAAAGAATTTCTTTTTCAGTTTTCCGTAACAATTCATCGTGAATCCAAAAGTATTCATAGTGGAGAAGTTTCTAAAAGAGAACAATTTATTAAGCAGTATGGTAAGACATTCTTGTGAAAATTCTCCAAATCGTCATTATAATCATTTCATTTTCTTTTAGAACCACATTTTCTTTTCAATCTCTTACCAGGTCTTAAAATAACACCAACATTCTTTATCGTAAGATCATCTTCTGCGTTTTTTCTTTGAAAACTTCATTTCTTTTATAGAAAGAACCATTGTCATTATTGGATACAAATCTACCAGAAATAACTCTATCCGAACTTGATGAACTATTCGAGAAATTTCCTGAGATAAAACAACGAACATCGAAGTACAATCTTCGTTTCATCATAGAATTAATACTGATTTTGTTTAATTATTTAGCGAACTATCGATTAATGATCCTTCCCTCGATCTCGCTTCGTTAATTCGTTGTACTGATATATTTATTGATGACAAACAAACTCCAACTACAGTACCCCTTTCAGTGTTTATTCCTTCAACATCTGCAGCCATTCCTGGTGATACAACAAAGCAGCTTCCATCTCCAACCAACAGTAGTAGTCGATCAACAGTTGTTCGATCCCAATCATCATCCGATGTTGGATCATCATCGGAACAAATGATGACTCAAACCATTCAGAATGACACTCTTCCTCAAACAAATGAAGAAACACCCATGGAAAAAGGTTTGTCACGCACAATCAGTTCCACAAATGAAAGCTTTTCTTCTATAGAACCAGTCTCAGAAACTTCCCCATCATCAACGAATGTCACGAGTAACAATGAAGAAGATGATGATTATATTCAATGCAGTTTGGAAACAGTTTATACATCCACTGAAATGGCTGTTTCACCTCCATCACGTCCTTGTGCGTCGCAACAAACCGACAGTGAATACACGCGTGCCATTGTACAAGAATTTCTCGAATTGAAAACGCAATATGAGCAAACAAAAACAAATCAACATGAGTTAATATTGAACTATCATGAAACAATCTCAAAAGTGATAACAAGTCTTCAACAATCTAATCAAGCACATCAAGAACAAATCGAACTATTACGAACAGAAGTTACTAATCTTATTCAAGATAATGAAACATTAAAAATTCAGTATGATGTAAGTGAGCAAGTTAAACAAGAATTAACGACGAAATATGCAGCACTTGAGAAAGTTTTCGAAGAATTTCGACGTACTTCTGATATCGAAACATCACAAATTGTCAAAGCATTACAATCAGATTATGAATTCGAATTAGAAAAACTTCGTAGTGAACATCAAGAAACTGTTAATCAAATCAAAACTGAACATGAAAAGAAACAAGTTTCGACAACAACTATGGAAATTCAAACAGATGAACAACCAAAACTCGATCAACAAACCAGTATGATTATATTCTCTAATCAAGATCAATCAACAGAAACAAATCAGATTGACTACTGTGATCAAACTACACAAACAACGTCCGATGATCATCCCGATGATGCAATTATGCGTCGTTCGATAACAAAAGATCAACAAATACAATTCAATTTAGCAATCCAACGTGCTGTTCAAAATGCCACTGGTGGACAAAAGAAACAAATTGGTCAGTTAGAACAACAATTAGCTGATAAACGTTTGAAAATTGTTAAATTAAAAGAATGTATTAAAAACTTACAAAATCTTTATACACTCTCGTCAACACCACCACCAATGATGCCGTCAGTTGCAAATTCAATGATCACATCATCGACAACTGACGATGAACAAGTAATCAATAAAGAGGATGAACATGCTACACCTGATGAAACAACGACAACAATGGTGACGACAAGGCAAGCATTTCTTCGACGTAGTGAACCAATATCGATGCCAAGTACGTTTATTGCTCAAAGTATGTTGGCTGCTGGTACTGCAGCATCGTCACCAAAAACATGCGCAGCGGTGAATAATATTCTAATAGATACATGTTTCAAATCATCTCCAAATGAATCAAGTACTGCTGTGGAATTATATACACCATTTGCTGCTTCGCCACCAAATCAAATGGCAGCACCTTTATCACCACAAACTCCACTTCCTGTTTCATCATCAATTCTCAATTCACCACCAAGTATCTCACCTATGTCGCGTCTTTCAACACATTCATCACCACAAGCAACACCAATTTCGTTCTTCACTGTTAATCGATCTGATCATGTGATCATTTACTTTGATACAACCTATCAACATTACATGATCTACACTTATTTACCGACACTTCATTTCATTCATTCAGACTGTTATGAGCTGTTTAATATTCAATCGAAACAACCAACTAATACAACAAGTGTTATCGATACGATATCTACTGAGAATAGCACATCATCTGTTGCACCATTAATCAATACATCAATGATCAACTCAGCTTTGTTTGGAGCAAATAATAATTTCAATCCAACAACTACACCATTACTTGGTCAAGTAACAGATAAAGAATATTGTCAAGCAAAGAAACCAAATAATCGTTTTAATGTACCATTAGGTACAAAATTTTATCGAGTTCGTGTTAAACCATGGAAACCATCATTAACATCTTCATCATTGAACTGAAACTTTATTGACATCTTGTATCTCTATTCGAACAGGTGCTGTTTAGTCCGTCCCATCTATGTTTATTCTTTTCCTTCTTTCTATAAATATGACTAGTCATGAGACCCTTTCTTTTTCTTCATGTGTGTTCTCTCTCAATAAGTGTATGTGTGTATTTTAAACATTTTTTCCTTCTATTCAACTCGTCGAGGTGTACTGCGCTTCTTTTCTCTTTTTTGATAATATTTTGTACAGAGTGAAAAAAAACATCAATTCTACATGATTAAACAATGACACGAAAGAAAAAGTCAGAAAATAATAAGCAAAGAAATATAATATTTCTTCCATGGGATATAGTGCAAATGTGATAAAAGTTCAATTGCGAGATTGTATTTGAAAAACATAGGACGAAGTACAATTTATCGAAAACACGACTCTAAATGGAAATCTTCGCAATGTTGACAACGATTGTTGGCCGAAATAATTTTCATTTCATCAGCAGAAAACCTATCGAAATCGCTTTGATGTTAACACTATGAATAGATAACTTGACAAGAAAAAGATGCATAACTATTTTATTGATACACTTCAAACACGGTCGCTTGTAATCATTGATCCAATGACAAACAATGATTGCATATTGCACATATTCCATTGCCAACGAGCCTGACAAACAGTGACATTATGATAATCTTCGATCATCTCTTTACATTATTAGCTTCCATTCCAGCAGGTTGAGATATGGATAACCAGTATCGCGAATATAACATCTCAAGGAAAGATTAGTGGAAAATTTTCATAACTTTTCAATCGAATTAATCGCAATATGGGTTTTTACTATATAGAAAATGATGATATTTTAGTAGTTGCGTTGAAATTGTTTTGTATCGTTTATAAACATGAGTTCTGGGCTTTTCCAATCTAAAAAATGTCAACTTATTCTACTTGTTTATTTGATTTGGACAATATTGATAGAAGAAGTGTATATGGTGAAAAATTTCGTTTAACGATATATCAGGGTAAAATCAGTATTCACTGAGGGAGACATCTATCGAGATCTGAGTTCACTCAACTCATTTTAACTGCCTATCACGTCACAGAATTGATTAGATATGTAGAGTCTACATTGTAGACAATGCCTCTTTGACAAATACAAACAGAACATATTCTTTGTTAATGAACAACATTTTCAGTTTCTCATCAATCTCGTATTGTTGACACCGAGAATTACAAAAAAATTGTTCTTCATCATCGGAGAAAGTATCTTCCTCGTTCAATGTTTGATATTTCTGTTTCAGAAATCGCATCTAATATGGACTTACAATTTCGATATTTTCAGCAACATCGAATTGATACTCAACTGTTGAAGTCTTCATCTTTCATTCAAGCTCTTCGAATGATCGAAATCACGATAGCTAATCCTAATCTTTCGGTAAAATTCGCGCAAACGTGTGTTCAATCTCTTCGCAATGAGCCATTATTTGATCTAAGTGAATCTCTCAAACATATTCGCACAATTTACCGACATCAATGTACAGTTCTTCAAAATATTCGCTTGAAAATCGATTCATTTGCCGATAACTGGTCGACATTTACTCTTGGTCATCGACATCGTTCGTCATTCGATAGAATTACGATGGACAAATCTCTTATCGATGGATCAATCGATATCAATGAGAATGATAGCGAAATCTATTCCCGTTTAGTTTTTTTCTTCTATGCCAAATTACTTCATGAAATTGCTCATGCTTGTCTTGCGGAAATGGGTCGTCAGATGCCATCTGGCGATTATGATGAACGATTTTCTTCACCAGCCACCCATGCACTGACTGGAGAAGCTGGTGATGCCATCGAAAGACATTTTTTCGGCTCAGTGGTCGACGCGGTTGGTGATTACTCAGGCGTAGAAAAGAATGTTTTCAAGATCAATCACGTCATTCTTAGAGAAAGAAGAAATAAACAAGAAATAACAACCGATTATTTATTATATTTCAAGAAACTCAACTTGGCTGTGATTGAATCAATACCAATGATATTAACCCAAGTTCTCTCGTCGACAGCAGTTCCTCGGAAAAGAAAACGCCAATCAAAGTAAGGAGAAAAGTTTTTTTTTCTTTGGAAAGACCCCATTTGTTTGTGTGTTATAGGGATCGAACAACACCAAGGATAACACGAATGAATGAAACTCCATCAACTACATGCGGATGGGGTCCGGATGGAATGATCGATGATGACGACGAAAATGACGATGATCAGCCATTGTTAGATGCGAATGGACAAGAACGCGATCGAGTGATTATGTGGAAAGCATAAAGGAGTCACATATATATGTCTCCAATGGGAAATCATTCACTCTGCTAGTGTTTTCAAAAACACTCTTCTTCTACATCAATCTATTCATGGTGATATTGTGCCGAACCTCGCCATTGGATTTTTGTATTGTACATGTACTCGAAAACTTTCTGTGCTTCGATTTAACAAACTATTTACATCATATAGAATTCCTTAACTTATCCCACATTTCCACTCTTACCCTCATATCTAAAGTGATCGACAGACGAACTATAATATTGCATAAAAATGGGTATGTCGAACAAGTCATTGGTAATAATACAACTCAACCTGCAATCGAATTAGTTTATATTCCACCAGACACACCAACACCAAGTGGCATAGGCCATTGGACGACTTGAAATGGAGACAGTCTACAAAATACTTCAGAGTATGAAAATTTATGGCACATCAAAGGAAACCACTTCTTGTGTTTTATCTTTTCTAGTTTCAATTGTTTATTTAATTTATTTGTTCATCAAACCGGATGTGATGGACAACAATTAAGGTAACAGACAGCTGCAAACATGGAACAAAAATTACCACAATTGCAGCAGCTATGCATGAGATACAATTTCTCAGGCAATATCATAAAGATGCCTTATTTACCAGTGAAGCGAAACAAACTCAAACTCAACGTTCTAACGAGAAACACATCCCAAAGAATGCGTATGGGCGAGACGATGCAGACTTTCCTTTGGAAGCGAGGGAAGAAAACAATAAAGAAACAGATGAAGTATACGAGTCTGACAGTCGGCAAGTTAAAATCAATACAATTGCACAAGGAATAACAGAGAAGGAGTTTTTACGTAGGATTAAGGAAGCGATGTAAGAACAACTGTGAAAAAAAGGTCTATATTCTTTTCTTCGAACGAATTATTCTTTGGAAAAGATCCGAGTATATGTAAAAGAAAACTCAAAAATGACATTGCCCGATATTCCTATAACAAATGCCATTCTAGTAAGTACCAAGTATTTTCATTTATACAGTAACTACCAACCTCTATTTCAGACATCGACACAGATTATTACGAAATATTCGACACACAGTGACTATCAAATTAGTTGGTTCTTCAGATGGAAACCACTCCACTTGCAACCAATTACAGATTTAAAGGAAAGATCGGCATCGGGAAACAGACAGCTAAAACGATAAGACGCTTTACCATAGACTTGTATTCGATTTAATATCACGAAAGTGTTTCATTACAGTTATTTGATGTTCAAAATCAACAACGCTTTTTAAATTTTGCGTCACGTCTTTTGTGTTTACGAATTATTAGTTGTGTACAAAAAGGATTTAACAAAGATTGTTTTCTTTTTGAATAAACATCTATGCATACACCCTGATTAGTCTCAATTTCATCAAGAATTTCCAATAAAAGCCAACGACTTGACAATCGTAATTTTGATATTAGGCCTAGGAAACTGAATACGATCGACAAAACTATCAATGTCTTACTGAAATCTCGAGCATACAGCGTCATCATATTCATAATACCTCGAATGCATTAAACTACTTATCTAACATTCATTTCCTTTCATATTTCTTAAGTAATTGATTTGTTTAGGTTTGATATTGCCCATTTTGTCTCTTTATGAAATATCCATTAAAAAAGCGTTACTGGCTGTATTTTGATGATTGGTTGAAAAATATTTTGCATGCAAAAGTACTTTTTGCCCGAGATAAGGAGAATGCGACATACAACACTCTTTTACCTTACGAACCGATGATTCACAATTCTATAGAAACATAAATCTTTGCTCATACAATACAACAGAAATAGCACGCATTAGATATTTATTTGACAAGACTTAGATACGCTTTTTCATTGTTTTTTATTAGTCACACCCAAATCCTGCGATATCGTGTTTTGACTTTCTTGCGGTTTCGTTGATGTTTGTTGAAAAAGTTTATCAGCTGATTGTTGATCGTTACATTTTATATAAAAATAACGTAGCTGTTGTTTCAGCATCAAATTATCTTTTAAATGTGGAAAGTCCTTTTCGATAAATTGATGAATTTCACAACCTTTCGCTAAATCTTCCGCAATCATCGCACAGTTAATTGCCACAGCGAACATACGTAAATCCGGTAGTTTCTTCTGACGATGTACATAATCATCGTAAATCGACAATGCTTTCCGTGCTTGATTACTTTGTAATCCTAACAAGCGCATTTTTTTCGTTACGGACAAACGCTGTTGAGATTCGGCATCTTCATCGGATCTTTTACTTATCGAACGAGTTGTTGGTGAACGTAGAACAGATGCTAACAAAATACTCGGTCGACAAGAAGACAAACTAGAGAACATTTTTTCAAGTTTATTTTCAAGAAAATGAGAACGAACAGATTGCATGGTTAGTGGTCAATCACGAAAAACAAAAGATGTCACTTGGTTTCGATACATATGTCCTTGATAATAAATAAAAAGAGAAATTCGTCTAGGTAAGAAAGACAAATATACACAGCTGATTGTAAAAGAGATAAAAACGATGTGGTTATTGACCTTATAGGCCAACTACCCTCTCTAATTTCTTATCAGCTGGAAAGTTCTGTAATAGAATACTTGTGTTTCTCTTTATTCTTCAAGGCTATCCACGTATTTATGTTTATTTCGCGATAAAACATGTTATTATCGATGTCGGTTTCTATTCTTGTCGAGAATAATTTGAAAAGAGCTTCTTCAAAGCGAAACAAATCCATTGACGTCATACGTGTTTTTTCCTTTCTAACTATTTCAAGTATTCTTGAACATTATGTCAAATCGGTGGCGTGAGAAAGTTGTTATTCTCCTTCTTGGCTTATATTTCATTTTTTCACATCATTTCCTTAATAGGCGTCACAAAATAGAAAGTATTTTAATGAATCTGATAAATTATTCGAAAAAACGTATTCACTTCATACGAAGATAAACCATCATCAATATATGTTTACCATGAATCAAAGAAAATGTCAAACTCGATCAACCAACGAGCAGAAAAATATGATTTTTAGCGAGGAAGAAACGTAGATATAAAGAATCGAGTCTACAAAAACTTTTTTTTTTTATTAACGTCACCTTTTTTTCTTTGGAAAATATGTAATTAATATATTATTCACATATACAGTCATATTATTTAGATATTCTGTATACAATCTATCAAATGCTCATATGATATTTGTCCATGAACACAATATTAGATTACAAAGCAAGAATACGAGAAACTTGACATGTGTTATTTCAATGATAAATCGTATCGATTTCAAATTTTGTATATGTTAGTACAATTCTATTGACTTTTTTCTTGTTTTTATGTACGCACTCGTCGTTCACTTAGTTTTTTCTCTCTCTCTTTCTTTGCATCATACCCGAAATAAATCACCAAGTTAACCTTGATTTTTTTCATCGATTTATATCATCGCAATCAATGACTTTCTATTGTCTTATCATTTCGATGATTTCACCTCGATTGAAGTTTTGCATATGAGCACAAGAATGCGTCTATTTTTGTGTATCTACATATCGATTTATTTATAGTTCTTTTTCGTTTCTTCTTTGTCTCTGTACGGGATAGAAATTCTAAGGAGAGAGAGAGAGAGAGAGAAAAGGCGGAGAGGATGGAGAAAGAAACAAGGATTCTAGTGATAAATATTACAATAAAATAAAAAGTAAAGAAAAATGAACGTAAGAATATAATGAGATCTTCTCTATTTACAGAATAGAAGCACAAAGAAAATACAGAGGATAATAAATACATTGAATTGATTTTATACATAGAGGAAAAACGAGAAAGAGAAAAATAAAGATTTCTTAGACTGTGATGTGGACATAGAAGACAAAATAGAGATAAATGAATTAAATCCATTCTCCATGAAAATTTTGTTTTTCGAAAGGACAGACAAGATTGTGTCACTTACTTGCTGATCGAGACAAGATGGAATGCATTCTCTTTTATATTCTGCTCAATTTACAAAGATGTTTGATTCTCTCTCAGCAACGGTGATGGAGAAAACGCGATAAGAGATCAAAAATTAGATGGAGAATAGATTTTTATATATGTATACATACATGATAATATCAGACATACGACGTCAAGTGTGGGTTAAGCAAAAAAATACGAAGAAGAAGAAGAAGAGAGAGAGAAAGATAAAATGTTGATTTGTGTTTGTTTCTTTTTGACTTAACCATCCACATTGATTTCCTGTTTGTTCTCAATGCTCACATGAAACTGTTTGAAAAGAAAATAAAAAGGACACACACACACACACACTTATTGGGCAGCAGAGGCAACACGACCACAAACAACATCGGCGTAGGTTGGTCGACCAGGTATAGTAATCAATGGTTTCAATGAACTGGAAGGATTATAAGCACGGGAGATAAAAGCAAGATCTGCTAATTCCAATCGAACAACTTTATATGATGGTGACAGACGAACGATTAAATCTCGGCAGGACAATAACGCATCACTTTCAACCTAA